>VZTT01015503.1:0-64315 GCA_013400855.1 Buphagus erythrorhynchus | reverse complement strand
GAGCCCGCGCCACAGCGCCCTCTGCAGGCGCCGGGGAATCATCAAATTAATTTAAAATTACATTAATGCGGGGGGAGAGGGTTTACATTCTCCATTCCAAGGGAAGCTCCTGCCTTCCCTGGCAGACACCTGTCTGTCAAACCGAGACAAAGTGGGACTGCATCTCTTCCAGATGGGAAAACACAACACAGTTGACACGTGACTGAGTTTAAATTTTCATTTGTACAATATTTTTAGAGTGGAAGCAAAAGTTCTGAGCGAGTATGAAGTTGGCAGTATGTCTGTGTGGTATCTACATGACAGTGAATTTTGTAACTTATTGCATGTTCTGTGGAAAAGTACTTGTTTTCTGCTGCTTTTAAATCTCCCCCAAAGTTGTTTCAATTTCTTGAATTGTGAGAAGAAGTAAAAAAACCCTCCTTGTCCACCTTCTCTGTATTACTCATTAATTATAGACAACTGTCAAATTGCCCTTTTTTCCCTGGCTGAAAAGTGATGTTCTGTTTACTCTTAGCTCATGCAAACTTATGCCATTCAAAGTGCTGTGAGTATAAGCAGTTGTGGTAATTAAAAGAAGCAAATTAATCAGATACTTGGGCACAAAGACTTAAAAGCATTGAGAATTTGTGGCTATATCTGACATGATTGGAAGGCATCTTCAGGCTGAAAATCAGGGCCTTAGTGTGGAGATATGGAGAAATCCATAAAGATATCAAAAAGGGATTAATCTCTGAGCTGGAGGACAGCATCAAGCCATTTGGGAGCCATTCTGAAAATCTCAGCTCCATTCAAATGCTGCAAAATATTTACTATCTGTGCTGAATATCAACAACCAGGCTTTGAAATGACCAGCCAAAAAACCCCACTGCACAATAACTTGAAAGATACTTGGTTTTGCCCTTCAAGTATCAAGGACAATGTTGTCCTCATTTCATTCAGGAACAAGTTTTTGGGAGTTTAAAGGTTTGAATCCAAAACCCAAGGACTTGGGTGCTACCAATGGACCGTCTATTCCTGTATCCCAGGAACTGAGAATCAGATGAAAGGGAATGTTTTTAGGAGCAAAGCTATTCATGCACAAGTCTCAAATTATCTTCAATAGCATGCTCAGCCAAATCTTAAAAGGAATACAAGTACACATTAATTAAGAATTAACATAATTCTGTTCCTTGATTATGATGATTATTAAAGCATAAACTCAATGAACATGCACTTGAGAGGAAACTGCTAAATATTTTTAAAAGCCTAATGTTCAGTCACCCTTTATTTTTTTCATTAAGAGAGAAAAAAGAAGATGGCACTTGACTTTCTGAAACTTTTTATTTGCTTCAGATCAAAAAGTTGCTGAGTGTCCTTAACTGCTGATAGAACAAATCAGGAATGAATTAGATTCACATGGAAAGCAGAGACATGGGATGACATTCTGAAAAGTGCCTGAAAGCCACATTTGTGAAGCTGTTCAGACAGCTAAAGGAATGAGAAAATATGCAAAGAGATTTTCAGGCATATGTGCTGGCCATTAATGCAGTTTTCACAGTTGAATTTTGAGAAATTTATATTCTTAGGCATTGAAATGCTTTTAGAAATCTGACTGTTGTAGTACCACAGATGGGGTTTTCAAAAATACTTCTTTTGTGGAAGACCCATGTGTCTTATCACTTCCACCACTGTTTGGAAAATAGGATTTAACCTTTGCTTTGCCACACCAAGTAGTTTAATACCTGAATACTCTTGTAGGTGTTGATGAACAGTCTCTCAGTAGTTACCTGAGCTCTCACACCACCTCACAATTAACCACAGTAGTCTACAGGAGGCTTTGCATGCCAGAAAGCATTGTTCCCAAGGCTTGCTGGTGTGGAAAATGGGGAATGGCACAGTACATCAGGGACTGGTTTCTGTCCAGATACATCTCACAGAATGAAGAGGGCAAAGTTTGCTATTGATTCTCAGCTTCTCATTCAATTTCTGTTTCACTTTGCCCTGCATGTCTGTTCTTCAGCTGATTTTCTGTGTTCCTTGTGTTTTCCAGAATGCCAAAGCCAGCTACGACTTCAGCAGCAATGATCCCTACCCCTATCCCCGCTATACAGATGACTGGTTTAACAGGTAAATGGATTTTGGGCAGCCAGCCCTTCCCTTTGATTTGTGTAAGAAATTCTCCATCTTTGTGGAATGTCCGTTTTCTGCTAAATTCAATCATCACAGAATAGACACTGCAGTCTCACTACTGCTTGAAAATTAGAAGTTACTTACAACATAATTTTTTTAAGGTTTATAGTTTATAAATGAAGTTGCTGCTCCAGAAAAGTATATTTGTAGATTGTTTGGAGAAGTGATGGCTACATACCTTTTGTCAGCTGTCCTAGGACAGTCCAGTAATTCAGACTTGAATAAACTGGATTCCTGTCTGCTGGCTAAATTTAAAGGGAGTAAACTGGAGAGAGCAAAGACTGGGGAAAAAAGTCTTTTCATCATATTGTAGCCAAAGAAGTCAGAACAGCAACATGGTGTAGAAGGACCAATTTAGAAACAATTAGATCTTACGTTAAATTCTGAATCACCTTGATTTAAGGACAGTGCACATGGATAGCATTTTTCTAGCTGCTGGAGAAGTTAAAGTCCATATACAGTGGAATCTATTCTGTTGTGTTTATAAATTTGGAATCAGCAGTGCAGCTGTGCTTGTTGTGCTACTTCTCCTGAAGATACAGTGATTGCCCAAGACTTCATTCCTTCTTCAGTGTCTTCTGAACTTAGCTCTCAACTTAACCAGTTTTCAGTAGGAGAAGGTTTGGTTCTCAAGATACGGTATAAATAAGGATGGCCCAAAAGAAAAGGCTTAAGATTTTTGAAAGTGTGACTTTTACTTTCGCTAAACTCATTGGCCTTTTTTTTTTTTTTACATAGAATGGAAACATGTTTTGACAGTTTTTTACAAAATGTGTCCTGTGTTCTGTATCTGTCCCATGGCAGGCTCTAGCTTGGATTATCAAAAATTATTTTGGTTATTTTCAGTAAAATTTCCAAATGTCCCTTGGACAGAAGTTGCCAGTAGTGCTGAGAATTTGAAAACTTTTGAAAGATTTCAGGGCTCAGACTGACTGCTTATCAAAAAATATTTCAGGCCCATTTGATGTGATTTTCATCTCTAACTTAGGATGACTGAATGGTCTCTCAGTTTTGGATGGGTTTTTTTGTTTTTATTTCTAAAGAAATAAATTTTGTAGTTCTGTCAGAGTGACACAACAAAGAAGCAGCTGTGCTTCCACCTCAGACACGGGCCTCCTGGAATGGATTAAACAGAGTTAGGAGCTGTGGTGTCCTTCTTCGTAGTCTGCAATTTTTCAGCTAAAGCAAGATCTCAATGAGATTTCTGCTTTACTTTGAGAAAGGACATCTGACCCAGCCTTGTTAGTATGAATCCAGTATGAATCCAGTTAGTGAATGGAAAGTCAGAGAAAGACTAGGGCTCTAATTTGTGAAGGTCTGCTGGCTTTCTTGCTTTATTTATGCAAAGGATCTTTTTAGGAGACAGATACCACTTAGCTTTGGAGAGGAAGAAAATTAAATTTAGCTTTAGTGTGTAATGGTAGCTTTTGTTGTTTTCAGTGTGGAACTTCTTAAAATTAAGTATGTTCTGCTAAGTCCCATTAACATTGATTCTGCTGCTATCAAGTATTTTATAGTGGGGCTTATTTTGCCATCCTTACCTATTCTGCAAAGTAAACTTTCCCTGGAGGGAGAGTTACATACCAAAGTCTCTTTGAATAGACCTCAGGCATTCCAGATGTGGCAGAGGTTATTATCTCTGGTCCCAGGTGCCCCTGGCTAACTTTAAGCACTATTGTCTGTGACCCAATATGTAATAATTGAGAACAACATGATTCTGGTTGTCAGAGAACTGCAATACTTTCTTCTATTTCTTGGGGGAATGGGGAGTTCAGGTCAGCAACAGGAGGAGGAAAATGATGGAGAAGTTGCTTTGCAGATTTCCTTTACTGGTTTTTCTTTTCAGAAAAAAAAAACCCTAATACTTAGGAATTATAACATTGTTTGTCAATGAACCTTAGTCATAATGGGATGTCCAACACTGCAAGTGTTCAGGCCCAGGCTGGATGGGGCCCTGAGCAGCCTGATCTCATGGGTGGCGTACTTTCCCATGGCACGAAGATTGGAGCTAGATGATCTTTAAGGTTCCTTCCAACCCAAACCACTATATGATACTATGAACCTTGAGACTTCTTTTGCTAGACAGCGAATTTTCTGTCTTGCAAAGTAAATCATGGGAGCAACACATTCAGAGAAACATCCCTTTCCTGCCTTCACAATATAGGAATGCTTTAAGATGCAAGATTCCTAGTTTTCTGCAGGTTAAGATGCAAACCAGCACACCATATCCTCTCTGTCCAGGAGTAGCTGTGACTGTTTTTCTCTGTGTATTTCTTTGCTATTCTGTTAATTGAGCTGACTCAATACTCCTAGGTAAGCTCTTGCTATGGCTTCTGACCCCTCCATTAGTGTTACTGGTAGGTAGCAATTGTCTGCCTTTGACAGTCTGTCTATCCCTACGTGTAGCTACACAGGTGCATCTGGATAGGGCATGATTCCATGGAAAATCTATTGAGAGAACCCTGAAATAAAGGCTCCATTTTGCACAGACAGTGATGTATCTCCCATCGAATTTTATGCATGCAGAAGGATCAGACTTGAAATAGGATAGCGTAATATCCCTTTTTCCATAAAGAATACATTTCTATGTGAGCAATTCAAGTGATTTGTGGAACAAGAAGCAGAAGACTGATCACCAAAGGGCTTTTGTGAGCTGCCAGCTGCATGTGCAATGTGTTCATTAGACTTTAAGAATAAATAGGAGAGGTCTTTGCACGGAGTATTTCATTAATCACGCCTGCTCTGCTTGCAAGCACAGATTCCCCTTCCATTTGGTGCTTTGTAAGGCTTCTGGAATCACTTTGGCCTTTTCATCTAACAGCCACTGGCCTACGAAACCATGCAGGATGGTTTTTTGGAAGGGAAGGGTGGTGCCTCAGGCAGGAAATTGCTTTCAGGCAGTTCAGTTGCTGCTACAGGCAGAAGCCCATAGATGGCTTGGAAGCCAAGGAGTTTATTCTTATGTTTACTGTACTCACTGTTTGACTCTGTTGAGATCCACAGCTTGGGGACCCAGCAGGAAGTTGTACACTTGGTGCAACATCGAACAGAGCTGTGTTTGAGCCTGAGGAGTAGTGGGAGCAGTGAAGGAGCTTGAATCCAGCCCTGTTCCCCAAAACAAAGGGCAGCCCTACAGAACTCAGTGGTTTTTAAGAACCACTTTGGGAACTGGCTGATTTTGAACACCCTCTCCTTCTGAACCCCATTCAGTACCTTGTCATGTACCGCATTCTGCAGTGAAGAGGTAGCCATAGGAATCAGTGATTGCTTGGTCCCATACTACCCTCTGATTCCATGTTGTGAGCATGCAGAAGGCACAGCTTGGGCTCTCTACCTCAGAGCAATGAGATTACAAATTTCTGCCCTGATCTAAATAACCACTAATTATCTCCACTCCCATGGCCTTTGTATTCTGTATATTCTCTCACTCACCTAATGAGTTAACAGGGCAAAACTTATTTGCTATCTTGGAAACCTATATTTTTCAGACATAAGAATCTTTTGCTAGCTATGGTTACAAACCAAAGTAGAAGAATGCTTTCCCTTCTGTGAGCACTCAAATGCTTAGAAGCTGACAATGTCATGTGAGTGAAAAGGGGATTGCATTTGCCCCACAAAAGTGTCTATCTGAGTACTGCATGTTTAATTGCTGCCCGATGCAAGCAGCTAAAGTGGTCAAGAAAGGCAGGTGGTTCCAGCTATAGGATGGATGGGTCCTGTCCTTTGCTGTCTGCTGAAGCATTTCAAAGCAGATGAAAAGGAGCCTCAATAAAAATCTGTGTCACCTCTGACACTTTCAAAAATATGTCAATAGGGAGGGACACACACTACTATTGGCAGTGGATTTTAAAACAGAATTGTTTTCAAAGACAAAGCAGAGTGAAATTTTCATAGCTAGTATAGGTATTTTTTTAAATACAGTATGCAAATCTGTTCTTCAGCTAAATCCACTTCTCCCACCTTACTTTTTCATGCTTGTTCATGTAAAATGTTTTCACTTGCATAAAGTTTATGTAAGACTTCCTCTACTCACTAATATATGGTTTACCTTTGAAGTAGCTTGTTCATGGATGAAAATATTTTTGTGTTCTATCCCCTTGCTTTAAATATTGAAATAGGGAAGAGGTGAACACTGTAGAGAAAGGCTGTGATTTGTTCCTGTGACATGAGTCACTTCATAGAGACCACAAAGGGTTTATCAATGATACATGAACAGCAAATAGGGCTCAGTTGGAAAAGATTGCTATTTGCCATTAATAATTCAACCAAATGCATTTCCACTAACTCATAAGGGATTTTTTTTTTTTCTCTCTAGTCAGCAGCACAATATTGAAACTCTGAGCTGCTAGAAGAGGCCTCCTTACAGTCTCCATTGTGTGGGCCACTGCTCTGGAGAGGCCAGGACAGGGAGAGGACCTTCTGGTAAAACTTTTTTGTCAGGAAGGACATAATACAGTTTTCCTCACTGTAATCTGGCAGCATCACAGATGTTTTACAATCCAGCAGTAGTCAAGCCAATTTTGAACAAAGCCATTTATTCTTCTCTGTGGCTTGTAGGTGGCCCATAGGTGACTAGATAATGAATGCCTAGCATTGATAGCACTTACCAATGAAGGTTGTGTTTCTGTCACACTTCCTTGAGCAAGAATATGAGGGAAAATCTTCTTGTCTCTTTGTTGATAGCAATTTCTGTAGCTTCTGAATAAGAAATCTGTTTTGCTTACTTCTCTGTCCCCTCTGTAAAAGGAAGCGGATGAGATCTTCAGTCATCTTTCTTTATGGAACTGCCTCTAAAAATATATTCTCCCAAGTAAAGCAGGAGAAAGTATGTGTTGCTTCTTACCTTTTTATTAATGTTACACTTATCTTTGCCAGATACCCTTAAAGGGAAAGAGACAGAAAAAGGTGATTAAAACAGTTTTGCTGCCTCCCAGGGTGGTCATCTGATACTCAGTATAACCTTTATAATACAGCATTTTGAATTGCATGAATCCTTAGCATGCTTAGCACCGGTTTCAGTGTGCAGAGTGGATTGACGTGTGCATTAGGATGGATTCATATATTGATTCAACATCATAGACTAAAAAACAACCCTGACAGCAGCACAGGTTTCAGTACTTTCCCTGCTACTATGCTTTTTAAAAAAAAACTAGGTTATGTTGTTTGTATTTCTCTTCTCTTAAGTTTAATTTCTATGATGAATTAGGAGAAAGGAAATGCAATCTCCCTTCCTGCAGGAGCCACTGCCAGTTAAAGAGTCTCTATTAAGTGCTGGAAAGCACTTCATAGATGCCAGGTATTATTGAAATGCCATGTGTCAGCCCAAACCTGGACCTCTGTATCAGAGCAGAGGCTTCTCCCACTTGAGCAGAAAGCAGTAGCTCTGTGAGCTGGAGCACCTTGTCAGCTCTTTTGGGAATTAGGCACTGAATGAGAGGGATGTACATGCCTTAGGTCCCACAGCTTTGGGGTTGGCCAGCCATGCTGCACGTCTCCTGCTGAGGAGTGCAGTGACCATTGTGGCTCCCTTCTGCTACTCCAGCTTGGTAGTGCACCCACCTCTTCCTGTAGCATTTCTTTTGTGGGCAGAGATATGCTCTTTGTACATGTTCAAACAGCAAGAGGGCAACCAGACTTCGTTCCATAAGGTTCAAAGCAATGGGTGTTACACTGTTAAGCCACAAAAATAAAGGAATTAATATTGATTTTATATTTACACAGTTCAGTCAGGAGCTGTTTCTACTAAGAGTTGGTAACGAGGCAGACCCTGTCTCACAAGCTAAAATGAAAAGGCCTGAATATCTTAACAATTAAATGCAGTGTAAGGATACACGTTAACCTCAGAGCAAGCATCACTCATCCTTCAGAGGGAGAACTGGATATCGCCTGCTTCAGGAAAGAAAGAATGCATCCCAGTATTCAGCACTCAACAGTTTGCCATGGAATGGTTTTCCTCTGCAGCACTGGGAGCTGACTGAGACAAAAGAAGCTCACAGTGATCCAGGTCAGCTCAGCATGTGCACTAGCTGGGGTTCATCTGGTCTCTCTGCCTTCCTTTTCACAGCCACGGGACAAGGTGTGCAGGAGAGGTGTCTGCTGCTGCCAACAACAACATCTGCGGCGTGGGAGTTGCCTACAACTCCAAAGTGGCAGGTATGGTAGCAATCCAAGGTGCAAATGGTCCACTGTGCTTCAGGCAGAGCTCATCCTGCAGAGATAGGGAGTGTTGCCCAGGACTGGGCTGCAGATTGGTACCAGACCATGTATTTATTACTTTTCACAGTAGCTGGAGAGAGAGGATTTTTTCCATGGCTTTGCCTTTTCAATCAAGGGCCTTGTATATGTTATAGGCCCTTTAATAACAGTGCAAAAGAGCCACTCTTCTTCTTCATATACCAGCTCCTGTTTGTATACTGATTTTCAGTGCTTCTTCCCTGTGTAGCTGTAGAATCTTTTGTGGCAAATCTCATTTTGCAGGAGGTAAAGTAAAAATTCTTGCTGCACTTAAAAACCATTTGAAAAGGCAAATCTCATGCTGGTTTTACTCTTTAGGCTCTCACAAGGCAGGACCTGCAGTGCTGTAAATCTCCGTGGTTGTAGGTTTCCTCTGTTTTAACAGTGATGCAGAGTGATAGGAGCAGATGCAGAGAATGAAACAGGTGGTACCCAGCATCCACACCTTGGGTGTGTTGGGTACTTTTACTTCTAATGAGCTCTTCTTTGCACATATATACTGAATACAGTGCATGGAGTAGATTAGGCTCTCGATGCCATGTGTCAGTTTAGTTGAATCTGAAGAAATCCAGTTTTCCCACTCTTAAGACTGTTCCATGATTAGAACTGAGGCACAGCAGGCAGAGATAGATGCTTATGAATTTCACTTTAATTTCCCTGATCCACACCAGAACATCAGCATAGATGCACCCATTGCTTCTTGGAGATGGTCCACAGTGTCTGCTCTGCTTGGCCAGTCCCTGTTTCACTGTAGTGTCAGGAGAATCTGAGGAAGGCTACATTTCACCTGTCACCTCTATGACTGAAAGCTGAATCTCCAGCAGAGAAGGGCACCAAGCAATGTTTGCTAAGCTGTTTCCCAAGAAATACCACTGAGAGTAACTGGCTTGGCAGGTCTAATGGATGTGTCCTTTCTTCAGTAAGGGTAACTTCTCCTTCAGGGATAGGACATTCCACAAAATTTGCATTCTTTCAAGAGTTACTCTTCAAGGAATCTGAATTGAGGCATGGGATTTTGTCTGGACCGTGTCCATATTATTTATATAATTCTACAATTCAAGCTTGCTTAAAAATCAAGAGGTGTGAAAAATTTTTCTGATGAACACCAGCCTACAAAGTCTTCTGTGTTTGTCCACCTTGTAGTAAAATCCTCTCAAGTTTTTTGGAGGTGCCAGCCAGCCTTCCCTGCCTGAGGACAATGTGCATTGGCAACACCACTGTGTGGTCCATGGCACTGGAAGTCCATGAAAATTGAGGGTCTGCTGCTGTCATGGTTCAGAGCCCATGTTTACAGAATGAACGGGAAGTTGATTGCCAAGGATCTAGTGCATCACTTGTTTTTTTTTCTTGTAACTCTTTTTTCCCTCGAAGATGGTTTGGCTCCCCTTGTTCCCCCTCTTTCCTCAGGGTCAATAATTAATTTTGTGGTTGTTCTGGGTTGGGTTTCTTAGGGAATTTCCTCCAATTTGTTGCCAGGGAGATGGTGAATGGACAGTGATCAACAGACAAAAGCGGTAGCCAAGTGCCTTGACATGTCACATGTCATTTAAATGGTTCAGGGAGGCGGGGAAGGGGATTTTCGTAGTCTTTGCCCAGCTTGGAGGGAGATGGTTGAGGTTTAGAGTTACTTCTCAGAGGGCTTGGTGCTGCTGCAGAATTCTCCTTGCTGCCCGTTGGTGAGCCCACTGCCTGCAGGGACTGCCAGCTGACTGGGAGTTTCCAGCACCTGCCCTCACCAGGAGAGACCCTGCGGGCCCCCCACCTTCCTCCTCTCTCCAGAGAGAGGGTCCACCTGCTGGTTTGACTGGGTGGGGAACTTCTGGTATAGTTTTGTTGTTATTTGTCTGCCTTGTGACACATATATATTCTAGTAAAGAACTGTTATTCCTTTTCCCATAATTTTTGCCTGAAGTCCCATGATTTCAAAGTTACAATAATTTGAATGGATGGGGTCATCTTTCTATTCCAGGGAGGGTTCCTGCCTTCCTTGGCAGAAACCTGTCTTTTAAACCAGGATAGTGGTTTCTGTGCAGATCTGCATTTTATAAGTATGGGAAGCAATTTCTCAGCCCTTGAGTTTGACTTCATCATTTCTAGCTCAAGTTAGCCCATCAAGAAAATCCAGCTTTGGTCTGTTTTCTATTTGAAATTTATACTACCTTTTTTCCAGCTTTATATTTGACACATTGGTTTTCTATTGAATATAGAAAAGCCACTGGCTTCTAAATCAGGATCCTTATTGCCATTCACACTGTTTGGCACTGTGCTACTGATTTCTGCCCCATCTGTGTCCTAAACCGTTGGGGAAAGCTGAACTTCAACTCAGGGATACAAATTAAGCTTGGAATGAATCCCTGGTTACTGAGGTCTCATCCAGAGGCCAAGTGACAGTTGGCTGTCAGGGAAATTGTCCTATGTGTGGGGCACGATGGATGTAAAGGTTTGCACTGCTGTCTGTTTCACTCTGGCTTGCTTAGTCAACACTTTGAGGTTTTATGAAGTTGACGTGTCCTACAATTGCATCATTTAAACTCTTAACTCCTACTGCAGGATGGGTTAAAGGAAGTGGCTTTAGTTTGCTTTTTTCCTCCACACGCTATATTTTACTATTGTGTCTGCATGTTGACAGAATGATATTTTTCCAGGAAATTGCTGTGCAGCATGTTTCCCTCCTCTAATTATATTCTGGAGATGCACCAAAATAAATAGAAAAATTACTGGAAAAACTAATGACATGTGAACACAAAACTGAATGTAAATTAGATGAGGGAGGAGCCTTACTCTTTTTTGCTAGCTTACAAAGTATTATTTTAAATGCTATTGATATTATTTAAACTCTGAATTTCTGAGATTGCTGAATTCTGGTATTTTTAAAGTGTTCTCAAAGAGTAGATGGAAAACATGCTGTAATTAGAAAGCTAGCAATAAAGTTCTTTGTCTTTTTGGGCCATGCTGCCTTGGTGGCTAGGTGTTTAATACTGGCATCTTGCTGGGTAAGCACACCCTGGTGAAATGGGAATGTCAAGTACAGAATTACTGAGTGGGTAAAACTGCCAGTTACTTAAAATACCTGTAACTGGGGGCCTTCTGCAGGTGCTGAGATTACATTTTGTGCTGGGTAATGCATATTTCATGCTTATGTTGATTAAAACTACAGGTATTCGAATGCTCGACCAGCCGTTTATGACAGACATTATTGAGGCTTCCTCCATCAGTCATATGCCTCAAGTCATAGATATATATAGTGCCAGCTGGGGACCAACTGATAATGGGAAGACTGTGGATGGACCTAGAGAGTTAACGCTGCAAGCAATGGCAGATGGTGTGAATAAGGTAACGGTTTTAATAATCTGGGTTCTGGGGCAGAATGCTGTGTACATGCTTGTGCTGAAACCAGTGACTTGGGAACACAATGCAGTTGCACAAATTTTCCAACTTTCACCCTATTTCAAGGTTCTTTGATGTTCACTCTGCAGTATTTCGGTATTGATTTTATTGTATAGTCTCAGCATACTGTGTTTATCTCTAGTCAGCTTATAGATGCTTTTCATCGGCCATTGCAGTCAAAATGGAAGAGCCTGAACCTATAAATATTCCCCAGGTTGAAACACACCAACTGAGCTACTGACACTGCATTATCTGTTTTGGTGTGTTACCAATTTAATTATTGTTTTCGATTTGGAGTGTCTCTCAGGTCACTCATGTATAGTCATTATAATAGCTGTGATTGAACTGCAATGGTTCAGATGGACTAATATCATCCAGGAGCCTCCTTGTTTATTCCCACATTTCCAGCTCCTTCTAGGAGCAGTCTGTGTTCTTTGTAAAAGACACTCAATATCATCCTATAATCTGTTTAACCTGTACACTCTAAGACGTTTGGGGGAAATGTGTGTGCCACAACTCAAAAATTAAATAAATTAGCCCAAACAAACCAACCTTGCATGGCTTTGTCTCCACATCTTCAGTGTCATGCAGCCAAGACAACCATAGCTGCCCCCTAGTGCTGTAGGGAATGAGCCCTCCTCCCCTTGGCTGATTATGGGTGGGTTTCTGTATTGAAAAGATCTGAAATTACCCAGAACATCTGGGATGGTTTTGTGTGGGAGCTCTACAATTACTAACTTTTCCATCTAAATTATTTCTTCCTTTTACTTGTGCCAAATTCTCCCACTCTTCATCACCAGCTCACTGTAAGCAGCACATTCAGTTTACCATGTTTTGTGACGTGATAATTAAATCTACAGCTGTGACTTGTAGTGAAGCATCTAAAGCTTTCTCAAATGCTGAGCCTCAGATGTTTTGCCTGTAACAGAGGGATTATAGTCATCTTCATGCTTTCACCCATAAAATTGGCAATAACACTGGAAGACTTGTCACCAATTCCTTGAGTCTGCTCAGTTTTGTAATATAAACTGTACAAACCTCTGATGAGTTCAGAGTCCCTCTAAAGTCACCTTACACAGGCTGTGTTTCTTCTTGTGATTTTCATTTATCTGGTTTCCATAAAGATCCCCTTAAACACTTTGGTCTTGAGGAGAATCTTTCTTAGGTGTGTGACAGTTTTAGCAGCACCTTGATGTGTTATAGTTGGCTGATCTCTCTTCTACTAATGTTGCTTGTAGCAGATATAAACTCTGAACACAGAAAAATTTCCATGTAATTTTTGTGTTGTCCTCCTCCAATGGAGAGGAAACCTTGTCTAAAAGTAGCAAAAAAGGTAGAAGAATGACAACTGAACTAGAGTTATTTTAGCCTTCAAGAGAAGCAGATTTTAAATCATAATCATGGGGATTTTTTGCAATTTGGTATGTAAAATACCTTTGAATTAGCTTGCTGTCATATTGCCCTATGCTTTAATTTGTGGAGCTACACTGGAATTAACCTTCTCTTTGAATGCTAAATATCGGAGTAGGGATTTTTCTTTTCTGTTTTATTGCTTGGTTGGAGTCCCATACTCAAGGGTGTTGGGCATATTACCTTTTTAATACCTTGCCCTCAGGAGTGTTTGTGATTCTCTTCAAGAAATAATTTGCAGTGTTAAGATCAGAAGGGCCCCTGCGATTACTCGGGTTGAAGGCTCAGGAGAGAGAGAGAACAGTGACAGTGAGCTGTGCTCTGGCAAGGGTTGCTCTCATCAGGAAACATATGTCTCTCTTACCAGGAGACATAAAATTAACAGGAGAGCCTGCATTAGTAAACCAGTTCTGTTGGCCATTGCAGAATTAGGAGGAAATATACTGAATTCTACCTAAAAAAAATACTGTTGTCCAGGGGCAATTTCACTTAATCTTGTAGTGGCAGTATCCCAGCTATCTCCTGGCAATATGTGCACAGAAGATGAGACAGTTCCACCCCAAATAACTCCCTTTGTGTTGTGATCATAGCTTTATCTACCCTTCTTTTGCTCATTACATTTCCTAATAGAATGATTTTGTTGGTATGGTTTGTTCTGATCTGGTTTTTTTGGAGAGCCGGATTTTCTAGAGATATTTCAAGCTATCAGTGGACGCTGGGTATTCTCCGTGGTGCTCTGAAAAACCCACTACAGAGTTGGCTGCCTGTAAATGAAGAATAACAAGCCCTTGATATAATACCCTTTTACCTAGGTTAGGTCTATAATATATGCATCACATTCTCTATTGACTGTAAAAATGTAAATCTAGTTGATGATTATTTTTTAGTGTAACTCTCCTGTCTTAGTAAAAAGTATCTTTTCTAAATTGAGAGACAAAGAAATATAAGAATTCTTTTTATCAGCCTAGAGCTGATTCTCACCAGAGTTATGGTTCACAAATTAATGATGAAGCTGAAATATTGGCGGGGAGGAAGCAACATGCTGAGAATAAAAATGTGTTCTTAAACTGAAAGCAATACTTCCAAATGTCCTAGAAGGCAGTATAAGAGCTCTTGCATGGAGCAAAATTAATATCCTTGCTTCTAATGCAATAAAATAAAAATCAGTAAGTGGGAGTGATATAGAATTCTTACACAGAATATGCATTTAATTGAGTTGACAAACACAGGTTTGCCTTGCTGCCACCACACTTGGAGCTCAGCTCAAAGAGGGACTCACTGCCAAGTGTTTCATCTTTCCCACAGTCTCCATTCCGCTGTCATGTCCTTTAGAATTCCTCTTTCCAGAGCTACTGAGATGTGGGGGTAACTAGTCACCTGATAATGACAATATGATAAAAACTGCAGAAACTGTGAAACTTCATGTTTATATGTCTATTTTTATGTCTTGAAGCCACCCAGCTATAACCAGGTGGGTTAAGGCCAACATGTCTTCTATTTCTGATACATATTCTTCTAGCTGAAGGTGTCGCTGCTCATTGTAGAGTGGAGTTGGACTAGATGGCCTTTAAAAGGTCCCTTCCAACCCAAACTATTCTCTGATTCTATTTTCCTACCTTTCCTCTTCCATTATCCATTCTTGGCATGTGTTAAACTCATTCTTGCTTTGTCTTACTCATATCTTCATTTTGGTGTGCTGTTCACTTGTAAGGTAAATAGCATGAATAGAGGCAGCACTAAATAGCATAATTAAGGACAGCACGATCTGCCATCACACTGGCAACTCGTTTATGGGCTCTTTTACTTACAGTATATCAAAGGCTGAACACAAAAGGGATGGTGTGTGCATGAGCTGGGTGTCAGCATAACCCATGTAATCAGAAGTTATTGGGAAAGGTACTCAAGCTGCTTTTTGTTACTAAGACACAATCCTACTCATTTTTTAATGTGATCTGGCTTCACTTCATGGCTTTAGTTCAGGGACAGTAGTCAGCAGTGTGACTTGGTCACTGAGTAGTGGTGATTGCACTGCAAAGATAGATGAGCTCACAGTTCAGTTAGCAAGAACTTGGGAATAGGGATTGAAAAGAGTTTCCTACACACAAAGGTCCACAAGTATTTGGCAATTACCAGCACTGGCCCGACACAGGTGAACACTCTTACTTAATGCAACTTTCAGCTGCTAGAAAAGACATATTCAGGGTTGAAAAGGCCTTTTAAAAACTTCTAATTTTTAAAGATTAGGCTGAAACCTGTATGTATACAGTACTTGCCTAATGAGGGGGCCGTGCATTTATTGTATGTATCGTTTGACTGGACAAAGCAATGCTGTGTGATTTACATATCCATTGTCTGAGCTGTGCTTACCAACTTTGGGGGCTAGAAGGCTTGGAGAGGGAGGTAGAGATGATAGGTGGAAATCCTGTGACAACACATCTCTCTAAAATAGAAACTTTTTGTTCTCTAGTATCTTGCATCCAGGATTGTATCAGCCATCATTTTAAGCAGGAAAAGGCAACTTAGGTCAAGAACTAATTCCACTTATATTTTATGGTAGATCCTATTTTTAGTGTAGTGTCCAGTACACATTTCTTGTTTGCCATTTCGTGAGTCCAGTTCTTTCCAGCTTCAGTTATTGGAATTTTAGGCAACAAAAAGAAGTAATCAAATAAACTGGTCTCTTACTTATTGCATTTTTATGACATAGGCTTTTTAGGAAGTTGCAAGGGGTTGCTCATGGGCTGAATTAATTCCTCGAGACTTCACCATCCCAGCCAGAATATATAAGACATGAGCCATTTGTGCTTGTGCTGGTGAAAACATTATTATTTCCCTAATCTAGTTTTACCTAAGAAAACAATGCCCAAGTACAAATTACCAGGGGAGCAGTATTAAGAATTCGTAGTCACATCATAGCTTTGTAACTGGGCTCACCAATGAAGGAAGAAAGGACAATACAAAAAAAACCGAAAGGAAATATTTCTCATTTGCCTCTCTACAAGTGCACAGAAACTATTTATTGTGTTGTTGTTCTTTGCAAATATCATGTTAATGAAGTATACAGTTAGATACCTCTAACATAATTTTATTGTTCAACAGCTAAGTGAGGACAGGGAAATTTATGATATGGCAACCATCTGATTACTCAATTTTTGAGGAAGCCCAGCAGGCTTCTTTATAACTTGGGAGCCATTTACTATCATATTGCCATTGTATCTGAAATATGCATTATAATTCCTTGCCTTGTCTTACTAATCTAAGATAAAATCAAACCTTATTAAAACCCCACACGTTGTATCTGCTTAGAATTCTGAACTCTGGTCCTGTAAAGATGGAAAGACAATAATGTAGCCTGAAAATGTTGATTTTGTTGTCTCACTCTGCCCCCAGGAGTGTTTTTTGCCTAATCTCTGTGCTGCAGCTCAGCAGATACGTTGTTTAGCTTCCCAGCAAGGCTGATGCTGCAAGCTGGGAACCTTTGCGCAGTGCTTCCAGGGACACAGGTGAAGCTATGAGGCCAGAGTTCATCACACCACTTGGGAATGCTGGGAAGGGAAACCAGCATTGTAACTGGTAAAGAGTAAATTGGGTATTTAGAGTCTTTCTCAGTGATAATCTAGCTCAGAAATAATGGGAAGAGGATGAGATTGATTTTTTCCAAATATTATTGATACTAGAATTAGGCCTGTATAACTGTTATATTATCACTTGTGGTACATAGCTCAGTATCCAGCAAAAATAAATGGCTAATTAAAAGGTTTTGCCTCAGCATTTTTGAAGTTCCATCCTCATTGCCCTGCTAGACTGAGCCCTCACTGAAACCTAGTGCTTCCTCTCTTCACCTAAGGCATAATTTTACCTTCATTTCTCTTGGCTAAGAGAAGCCCATCCAATTTCAACGGCAATTTAGATGTAGAAAATGGCTCAAGCATTATTTTTATCCAAAGGAGGTATTAACAATTATGCAATTAATTGTGGATTGGTGGATGTGAGTTCAGTACTCTTCTGTGATTAATTCTAAAATAAGTTGCAGAAAGCCTTTCATTAGGGTTTACAAATTACATGGCTTAGGTTTTTTGAGAGTCTCGTGTGCAGCAGTCTTGGAGTTTGGTGGTTATTACTTGAACCAAATAGTTTCAGAAATCTGCTAGGACAAACTGGGCAGACAATTATAAAAGACAGCAAAATGTGAAAGGGACACAAACAGAAGAAGCGTGGCTGAAATGTGGTTCCAAGTGTCAGTTATCCTCTGCACAGTAGCCAAGTGCTGAGCTGAGTTCTTGCTCCTGCCAAAACAGCCTTTCCTCTTCCACTGTCACATAGCCAAAGGTTAGACAGGCCAGCAGGGAAGGGACAGGGCCTTCATCAGGGGTGAATTTGAGAGGATAACCTTGTTGCTGTTTCTTCTGAGCTGAACTGCATGGACTGTGGCTGTGCTGGGCTATTCCAGGGTTACAATTCAGCATCTGCAGGCTTTTGCAAGGAACTGGGTGTAGGAGAAGTGCAAAGGCATTGAGCTCAAACAAAGCAGCAGTTTGTCCCCTCAAACCCATGTGGTGGCAAACTTTGGCAATCCAAGTATGTTCCCTGCTTAAACTTTCTCTGAGGTATCTCTGAGGTTAAAATAAGATTGCTTGGCTGGCTGTCAGAAATGTTTCTGCCTAGATTTTGCTTTAGATTTTTAACAGTGCCCAAGTCATCAGTACAGGAAAGGAGAAAAGGGATCCAAGAAGTCACAGGCTACCAGATTGCTATAGGCAAATCATCCTGGCAGCTGGAGGAGCCCGGGGAACAAGGGATGTCAGGGATGCAGGAACATGCAGGCAGGCTCCAGAAAACCCCTGCAGTACAAAAAATGGGCAGCAGTTCAGGGGTGCCAAGGACTTGCTGCCTCCAGATGGCTTATACTGCATAGCCAGATTGCTGGTGAACAGGAAGGCTGGGGAGACCAAGGCAGAGCAAAGTCTCTTCCAGAGGGAGGTCTTGGGAGCCCAGGCCGATGCACCCCACTAGCTCATGACAGCAAAAGGATGGTCCCATAGCTCTTCCTTGTCTTGGCATATCCCAGCCAGGGAGTACAATGGTGATTTCATTTTACCTGTGTAGGCTTCAAACTATACTTTCTGAAATAATTAGCAATCATTACTGAAGGATGCAGGTTTTAATTACAAAACATGTAAGGATTTTCAAATAATTCAGTCATGAAGAGAAAGGAATCTTCCTTTCAGAGGAAAATGTAGTCAAAATTAGTAGAGGCCAGAAACTGTGTCCTGTTCATAAGTCAGTAGGACCCCTGAAAAAGATGAGAAGAAACTGTAAATTTTTCTTTGCTTTTCCTGGAAATCCAGTTTATCTTTTGCCATAGCAGGCACACAAATTGCTATTAAATTATATAGAAGGTGCTGAAACACTTCTGTTTTCCTAGGAGGAAGAATTAAAAAGTAGCTATCATATGTCAAGCAGAAAGAAAGATGCTTATAAAACAATATGTGCTTTGCATTTGCTACAGAATTTTCAAAAATCAATTTTCAGTTCTATAATTTTTTCACACTTTTTCAAATGTGCCCCATCTGCATTTGCTTCCATAAGAATTAAACAGTCCATAAACATCAGCAAACCATTTGGCTATCCTTACCTGAAATGCCTTTTCACTGCACCTAAAAAAAATACTCCTCACAGTCAGGTGTTTTTTTTTTTCTTTTTACCCCACTCCTACCTGCCTTCTGGTGTCCTGATGATGCGTTTTCCTGGTCTTAAAAAATTGAGAGTCAGACATGGTGCCAAGGTGCACCTTGCCAAGGCGCATTGCAGCAAAGTGGTGCACCAAAAAGGATCCTTATTAAAATACCGAGGTTAAAGCCCCTTATCCCTTAAGTGTGTCTGGCTCTCAATTTTTTAAGACCAGGAAAAGGATCGTTGGTTCTGTCCTTCCCTGGTACTTTGCTTTTCAGGGCAGGAGCCTGTTCTTTGTTTTCAATTTGTGTTATTTGGAAGCTGTTATTCCTGATCTACAACTGAAGCATCAGGCCAAGTCCATATGAAGAACATGCACTAAAGACTGTTATGTTCCTTCCATCCATCATCAACTAGTGGCTGGGAGGCAATGGGAGAACTGGAGGAGCCATTGCAGAGGCCATGCTGAGTTAGAGGCTGGACTGTTACTCGTGTGAGCTTGCCAGCCTTGATGAGAAAGGTCAGGGAAGCTGGAGGAGATTTATTTGTCAAATACACCCATTTTTCTCTGGAAGGTGTGATCCAACAATCAAAGCTTCAGGAAACACTGGCTCAGGTACTAGCCCAGCAGGCATGATGAATGAAGAGAACAAGGGGGAAAAACATAGTTTAAGATATGCCTGAAGTTACATAAAGTGAGAAAGGCTAAAGTCTTTCGCCAGCTCACTTTTGCAAGGTAGTTCACTAACGACATCTCTCTGGTATTGTGCACTTGTGGAAGATGAGAAAAGGGGTAAGAATATTTCTCAGGAATTTCTTCCTTGTAGTGCAACTTCCCACTAAGGACACTGGAAATAGAAAACCTGCTGTTTTCTCAAAGAGAGCTTCACAGGAGCTCTCTGTGAATTACTAAACATATAGCCTTGCCCAAAATTTAATTCTGGTTTAACCTGAATTGAGAACTGGGCCTCTCTCGGGCTGGTACTAAATGCACCAAGATCCATTTTCAGCTCAGATGGCTCAGAAGGGCAAGTGCCAGCCTATGCATCACTTTTGGAGGAAATGAGCAGGTTTCTACAGGATTCTGGAGGAAAGCTACTCTTTTTAATGTACTTTACAGCTGTTGTTGTCTTCTTCCTGACTCTTCCTTCAGGCTCCCTCTGGTGGTTATAGTGTATGTTACTACTGCTTTCTTCAGTCCCATTTTTGGTCCAAATGTACAGCAGCTTGAGTCACACTAGTAAAATTGTTTAGGTTCACATGAGGTTGAGATGCATATAGGAGCTTACAGTTTGCTTTAAATATGGTGTTTAATTAACCCAACTGGAATTTTTTTCTGTCTTATCATAGAATCATAGAGTGGTTTGGGTAGGAAGGGACCTTAAAGGCCATCTAGCTCTAGCTGCCTGCCTGCCATGAGCAGGGATGCCGCCCACTAGATCAGGACTAGAACAGTTTTATTGCTACTACCATCCAGAGAATTGAAAATTCACTTCTCTCGAAGCCATATATTTCTTCCTGGTAAATGACATAATGCCTGAGAACAGCCACCAAACAGTTTGCCTGAGCAAGCAGTCCCACTGTGGGATCTGGCTGTGGGACATGTCAGCAACAAGTCCTAAGCATCATTGCAAATAATGCAGTTGGGCTTCTGTCATTTTATTCCAGCAGTGTTTGTTTGTCCTTCCAGTCCTGGCTAGGAAGGAAAGGAAATTGGAATTAGAGTATTAAGAGATGAATTACAGGTTTTAACACTAAGACCCACTTGTGGATGTGACTCCCATGAAAGCGATATCCTGAGGCCATTCTCAAGTTACAGTAATTGCACACATAAAACCCATCCCAGAGTTTCAGTTCCTCTGTGAATTCCCCTTGCTTCACACCAACAATCTGTGACATGCATTTTCTGCCATTCTGCCATAAATCCCATCCGTGGGATAAAATACTTGGTAGCATTTTACTTGGGGTAAAATGCTGAGCAGGGCTAAGTCTTTGTGCTGGACACTGCAGAAGTTAACTTCCTGTTAGCACTTTAGTGAATTTCTCACATGAAATTGGAGTATTTCCTCTCCCTTTCAAATGACAAGACTGTTTAAGAATGGGTCCATACATGACAAGCATCCTATTCCTGCCACCAGCAGCCACCTGCTTTTTTGTGACAGAGGCTGCAAAACCTGTCCAAAGCAGGTAGAGGGTTGCAAAGTGGTGTGGTGATGTAGGTGGGCATGGTGGTGGCAAGATTGGGATGTAACCTCTAAAGGTAGTCCAAAGATAGGTTTGGGCCCTCTAAAGTAATGGCAGTCAGAGCATAAGATGGGATATGGAAAAAGTCAAAGAGAAAAAAGCCATAACTGGTCTTGTTCTAGTGATTTTTATTTTATTTTTTAAATAAATTGCTAGCATGATTTTGTTCTTAAAAGTATATATTTTTGCAACAGTATCATCCTCCCTTAAAACTCAACTGATACCAGGTCTTTGTGGAAATTCTTAGATGGATTTCAGTGAGCTTTTTAATAGTCATTATCTTTATTATGAAAATCTGTGTCCTGAGATGTTACATATCCCAGTGTCAGCAATCCTGCTGTGCAGTTCAGTGGATTATAATGCAACTCACTAACATGCTCGAAATAATGAGGTTGCTCTGTTCAGTGGGGTGCAATGAAAAATAGAAGCTACTGCTGGGAACTCAGATTTGATTTAAAATCCTGACTGAAAAGGTTCTCTATTAAAAAGCCACTGCAGGTTACTAAGTTTGTATATTCATGAACTTCTATTTCATGCTGGGCAATGAGAAGACCAGAAGAAATTTTTTAATATTATGCTCAGTGCATCTAAACGGTGTGTTAAATTCCAGCCTTGCAGACTTCTGTTGCTCTTGGAAGTAAATGTTGGATTACTTGAACTAAACAGAGAGAAAAAACTAAAAAGAGAGAAATGGTGACTGTGCTGGAATCAGTTGGAGATCTGAGCTTTGAGTTCCATAGCATAGATCTTTCCCTGAGAGTTGAAGTTCTCAGGTCTTACTCTCTTTCAGGCAGCTCCTACCCCTTTCTGATTATGGAATTAGAAGGAGCTGAGTTGATCCCTTCCCACTACCTGCCTCTCTGGAAGTTGGGGAGAGGGTATGGATTTCTTTCGTTTAATGAATGGCAAGCCTTTATAGTGGCTCTTCAGCTTCAGTCACTCCTGTCTATCTCAGCATAATTGCTGGGCTGGTTTTCTGTAGATTATTTGTATGGCCTCATAATTTCATTTTCTTCTTAGAAGTAGAAGCTGGTTTGTCAGAAAAACGGCTCTGAGCCAATCATACCTTTGGAAAAAGAAATTTATTAAGAGAAAAAGGTGCTTGTAGAGCTTTTTAGCCATCATCTGAACCTAACTGGATCTAAAAACCAGCCTGTAAAATGACCTATATCCCTTTTAAAAGAACACTTTTCCTTATGGTACTTAGACCATGACATAAATGCTAATGAATCCAAAAAATGTCTTAGCATCTGCCACAGGAGCCTTCAGGGTGTGAAGCAAACCAGGAGATAAATGGAAGTGCTTTGTGTACACAAGGTTGGAGAACTGGCTTTGACTGCCAGTTACCTGGATTGAATAACCTGCATAGGTCTGTGTATTTCAGCTGAAGCTTCAGATGTGTTTTGTTTGTACCAGTTTTCTCCTTTATAGGTGCTCAACTTTACAATTAGATGTGCAGTTGTTTTGCCATTTGATGGGGGTGATTTAAAGGACACAGACACCAGTAAGGAATGGTCTTATTTTACTACTAATACTAAGGCAACACAAAGGCAAAATGATAAATTTAATAAAACAATAAGCTTACTATGTGCTTGGCTTCAGCAACAAACAAAATAAACAAGATAATGCACCTAATCAGTACTGTATGAGAGAGAGAGAATAGTGATTGAGAAAGATACACCACCAATTGCCTAAATACTTTACCATCATCCAGAACCCACAGTTGCTGATTCTGTTGCAGTGGAGAACTTTCCAGGGAACTGGGAGGTTCCTAGAAGTGCGTTCATTCCTAATTGAGATCTCCAAAGTCGCTGCAAATGAGGGGTTCCAGCTTTTATAACACACTTCCCAACCAACCAGGGCCAGAGCTTGGCCAGAGCCCAGGCCACGGTGAGTGTAGGGGTTTCTTGCAAATATAAACATCTGGTGATGTCAGTTGGGAAGGTTTCTTAAAATTATACATTTATTAACATATCTTGCAGATAATTACACAAGGTCATGTGAAAGTTCCTGAAGCAGCTGGTTTCACGTTAAAGAGGTTTAGTCAGTCTGTATGCAAGGTTCTTTGTTAAATGGCTAACATAGGCAGTATCTTTTACATGATTTTCAGGATTCATCTAAGTCAACTTTGGCTTGGGCCTCTTGTTCAGGCCTGAGCACTTCAGAAGTTTAAAGTTGCTGCTGTCTCTTATTTGCTGTTTAACTCCAGAGGGTCGATTTTCCCCTCTCACAGGGCCGGGGTGGAAAAGGCAGCATCTATGTCTGGGCCTCTGGAGATGGAGGCAGCTATGATGACTGTAACTGTGATGGTTATGCATCGAGCATGTGGACAATCTCCATCAATTCTGCCATAAATGATGGACGGACAGCTCTGTATGATGAAAGCTGCTCTTCAACCTTAGCCTCCACCTTTAGTAATGGGAGGAAGAGAAATCCGGAGGCTGGCGTGGTGAGTCCTGATACTATTGTGCTGTTGTTGCAGCCTTTGTGCATGATGTATGTCCATCTGCATGACCTATTGCAACTCTTGTACTTTGGAGCAGCAGATGGTTCTTTGTTGAGATGAATATTTTTTCATTTGTAGTATGTGATGGTGCCAAAACTGTCAGCTGAGAAGATGTGGGATTTTTGCTGAGAACAGCAATGATTCTTCCATCTTTTAGAGCTTCAGAGGAAAGTTGGTGCTTTCCTTTATCAGAAACCAGATTACAAAGTCCAGTTGCCCTCTTTCTGGAGGACAGTGTGACAGAAGGTCTCTGTAAAAATCTAAGTTAACATCTGAGATCATATTTACTTGTACTGGCAGACTTCGGCTTTACAAGCAGCACAGAGCAGAATGACATTTAGTCACCCACAGAGGGCATATGTGGGTTCAGGTCACCAGAGCCTGCTGTTGCTGCAGGGCCATACCTACAGCTGGAAAACAGGCAGGTTCTGTTCAATTGCATTTGGGATTCTCTTCCACAGTAGTGATCAGCTCTTCTAGAGCTGTTCTTCAGCTCCTCAGCACCTTCAGACTAGCCAGGACTTAGTTCAGTTTACAGAGTGGAAAATGCAGGTGTGCTGACTCAAGGTTAGTTTTTGCCAAAAGCTGTTGGACATTTTCCATGGCCCTATCTCAAGCCTCCAAGACACATTGTGCCATCCTAAATGCCCACATGCAGTAGCAGACAGAACTGGTTTCTGTCTTCATCACCTCTGTGATGATACCAGACAAAATTATCTGCAGCATCTTTGCAATTATTGCCATCAAATGCATTTCTAAAGTTTTCTTCTGGTCTCTGCTAGTGATTAATCTGCACAGAAGATAGCAGCCTGGTGCTGCTGCTGGTCTCAGAGTTGGACAAATGTTAAAAAGTTCAATAGTGTTAACAATTCTAGTTTCAAATCTTTTTGATAATCAGAAAGGAATTTTAAGGCCTTAGATTAAACCGTGTTTTTAAGAAAACGGACCCACAGTGATAAATGAGCACTTTTTTTATCAAGTTTACTACTTGATGACTTGCTCTTTCATTTGTGCTCTAAATGTGTCTCGCTGTGGTTTTAAATTGATACACTCTTCCAAAAAAGAAAACAGATTGTGGGCACAAACACAATTAAAGAGCAAGGGCACAAACTCCACTTTCTGTATTTTTCTGAGTCTGTAGCTGCAACGAAAATGGAATGGCTGATTTCATTAATTACATCTAATATCATTGCAGGCTACAACAGATTTGTATGGCAACTGCACCCTGCGTCACTCAGGCACGTCTGCAGCTGCCCCTGAAGCAGCCGGAGTGTTCGCCCTGGCCCTGGAGGCTAAGTATGCTGTTGAGAAACTCTTCATGAGCTCTGGAGAGGAGAGGGCCTGTGGTTTGTTTAATAGTGTTCATCATTTCAGTTGGCTGGCTGTGGCATGAGGCTGCAATAACCAGCTCAAAAGCAGCCTCATACAGTAGTGACATGCATGGTGACTTGCAGATGGAGTAACAGCCTTGCCAAAGTTGCATGGCAGATGTATTTTGGCTGTCTGGGTCTCTCTGTGTCCTCCCCATCCTCTACATCCAGGGATTAGACTTCTCTGTCACTCTTTGGAGGAAGAGATTATTTACTCTAATTAAATTTAATAATTTAATTTAATTATTCACATGTCCTCTGTGAAACACCCAGCCTACAAAAACATAAGAATGACCCTGTAATATAAGACAGGAGTTCATCTTCTGCCAGCGTACTGTCTGCAATGACAGATGCTTAGGAAGAGGGGAAAGAAAGGGGATTAAGAGTGATCTTTCAAGAAGAGCTTTGTTGATCTGATTTGTAGAGTGGGTCTCTTCTGTTTAATAGCTATGGGCAGATTGATCTTCCTTGAAGTTGTCTAACTCTTTTTTAAATTGTCTGTATTTGGCACCTAGGTCATCCAGTAACAATCAGTTCCTCAATATTTTTTTTTTTTTTTTGCAATGGTGGTGTGGAATGTTTTCTTTGTTTTCTTAGCCCATTGCTGGTAGCTTGCTTCTGTGCTGTGTAATTGCTCTGTTACATGACGGAATAAATATCCATTGTCTATTTACCATCTCCATGGTATTCCTGACACTGGAGTGTTTTTAATATCTTGGAATCATTATCTTTTCTCTATTGATTAGGAAAAGTTTTCCTTACAATAACTGATACCACCTATTTACTTTATGTTAAATTTTTTCATGAACTGAGACATTTGCTTACTTACAGAGCTTCAATTGCTGTAACCAGGGCATGAAGTGAGTACTATGTGCACAGTTTCCTTCAACAGTGCAGAATAATGAAGATTTGTGAGAGGAGGCCAAGTTTACATTAGCAGGGCAATGACTATCATGCTCATAACATGACTTGGTCCAAGTCTCATTTTTCAGGTTTTATATGTGTAAAACACATGTCAAATATTTAGCTTTGGATGATCATTCCTTTTGCTATCAAATTCATTCAGTGGGACAGCCACTATGTAAAATATTAACATGACCATAAAAATATAAATGTTTAATGAATTTTCTGACCACTGAATGTTTAAACTGGACTGGAACCTAAATATCTCAGTAATAATTATCATTCTTCTTCATTTTAGCTACCCATAAAGACTGGAATTACTCTGTCAAATTATCATGAATAAGAATTAGACTTAACACCCCTGGCTTGCACTAGAATTTCTAAGCTTTGCTGAGAAGGCAGCAGGAGAGAGAAGGAACTGTCAGTGTCTCCTATATTCTTCTGGCTGTATTGAATTGTATTGTGCAGAACTATCCTGGATGAGCCTTCCTGGCATCACTGAAAATCTCCCATGAAGACAGTTCTTGCCTGAATTATGTCTGTCAGCTGATACACAATATAGGACTGACATGTCTCTCAAACCAGACCAATCTATGAAATAGGAAGTACAGCTTTAAGATAAGTAGCAAGCTCTTAAAAGATTCCAATAAGAATGATGCAAGTGCTATCTTCTTTTCAGCTTTCTTGTGTCACCTTGGGGGAACAACAGTAATTGCCTATTCTGGTGTACATTCAGCATTCACACATGCTTATTACTTGGGGCACAGAAAGCTGAAAAGCAGATCCTTTTAGACTGATGGTTTGAATCAGACATATTGTGATGTTGAAAGAGTTCAAAAAACAACTGAAATAGCTTTAGTTATGTAGAATTATGTAGAACGTCAGTTCTAAAGCTTTTTAGAAGAGTAAGTGCCCTTCTTGTTATCATAATCACTATACATCTAGGAAGACAAGAGAAGATGATGAAAAATAACCATTGCAACTAGGCAAATATTACTTGACTGCATCCATCCACGCTAATCTAACATGGGTGGAAAACCTCTGCCGTACCTTACACTGCAAAGCTGCAGCCACCCACAGCCCATATATCCATATTCACAGAATCCTGACATTACTAACACCTGGATCATTGGAGGTCATCAGCTTCATCAGATTAGGGACTCTCAGGGTGGATCTTGGAAGGTCCATGGGAAAAGCAGGAGGAGCAGGCAAGAAAAAGGGGGCAAGATCTAAGAGGAAAGCTAGGCAAAATATTTTATCATCTTTGAATGTTTTGTATTTCTCTCAGGATCTGAGATCACTCATTTTATTATTTTAAAAATTACATGTTGGATGTATAATGTCTAGCTAAAAAGTTATTTTTAATCAGAAATTATTCTGCAATTTTGGAGAACATATTCTGAAAAGTACTGTATAATTCAAGCCTATTCTTGTTCCCGCTGGGATCAATAGAAACTTTGTTATTGACACGTGTGTAGTTACAATTTCAGTGTTATTCATAGAAGCAAATTTTACCCAAAGCCTTACTCAAACACAGTTTTTCTTTAGTATCTGCTTGGAAATACTCTAATGTTTGTTTCTCATGTTGCTCTTCTGTAGCTTGCATCTGACATGGAGAGACATGCAGCATCTGACAGTGCTCACCTCCAAGAGGAACCAGCTTCACGATGAGGTTCACAGGTGGCGTAGGAATGGCGTTGGGCTGGAGTTCAACCATTTGTTTGGCTATGGTGTCCTAGATGCAGGAGCAATGGTTAAGATGGCAAAAGACTGGAAGACTGTTCCTGAGAGATTCCATTGTGTTGGAGGGTCAATACAAGAACCTGAGTAAGTCAATAGCCTAGTGGATGTGTTTGGCTTCTTCCAGGCATCAAAGGGACCTCAAGTACACGGTTATGTTGACAAAGACAGTTAAAGAAACTTAATGAAATTTGGGGTTTTTTTCTAAGAAACCCTAACATTACCACTAATAAGTTGGTAAAACATTTTTATCAACATTGCTTGATTAAGCTATATGATCTTTCAGTTCCTGGTTTGCTGGAGCAGTACATTCTATAGCACATCTGTATCCTCACTGCTAGTGCCAGTAGTGTTAATAGCAACATCCATTTCTCCTGGGCAGTCACGGGTATGTTTGTGGTAAAGTTTCTGTGAATAAAGAGCCTATCCCCAAATGAAAATCTGGGGGACTGGCACTGTAAATTACATAAATTTCTGCCACATGAAATATCTATCAGCCAGGTCATATCTCATTGTGAGATTCTTCAGCAGACAATTTTTTCTCCAGAAGACTGAAACAATCATCTACAGGTACCAGTGATATGGTTTGAACACTACAGCATTTAATTGTGCTTGCTTTAAGCTCTTCAAATCTCTAATTGCTTGGGTTTGTAGCCAGATTATTTTCTGATTTACCTTTATGTGCTAAAGTGAATGAGTCAACAAATGAATGAATACTAATTGACTACAACAGCTTTAGTTTAATTTAAGTAATTGAAATACTAACCTAATTTGTAAATTTGTAAAAAAATTGACTTTTCAGTGCCATTTTTGAAGGCAACATTATTCTGTTGGAAAACCAGGATGCTACCCTAGCACATAGCTTAGCCAGGGAAAGAGTGAGTTTTTCCCCAAACTTGCAGATTGAATTTGCATGATTCAAGGTTCTGCAGCTGAGCTCTGAGTTTTAATTTATCTGTCCTATGCATAGTCACAGGTAAAAAACAAATAAGAATGCTGAAGCTAGTTTTAAGATATCTCTAGTTTATTCATAATTATATGCATAATAATTTCATTTATCTTGGGGCAGGTCCATTTATTGAAATGAGCATCATCCTAGAGGAGAACATTTCTTTCTGTAGGCTGTAAGGGTGCCCCCCTGCCTGACACATCTATATATTAACAGTACTGCTGTAATATTTGTATTCCCCAATGAAAATGTCACTGACAGGAGATAATAAGCATTATGAAGTGCAACATGTACATTTTTGAATTGCACTGTAAAAAAAAAAGCTAGCTAAGTCCCAGCATCTCCAGAGATTCCTTGGAAATGAAAATTCTGCATTTCTACTCTGCACTTCTGCTGTGGATAATTGGGTTATTCTTTCAGTTTTGTTTGCTGAAGCAACATTTTCTATACATATTCTCTATATTTTTATTTAAGCATAGATATTTTTATACATAAAATATGTATTTAATATAAATTTATGAAGGTGAGTAGTTGATGGAGGTGTGTTTCAGAGCAGCATTGTCAATTAAGCAAAAGGCCAGGAAATAATTAACAGACATAATATACCGTGTGCTGAAAACAATCAGTATTTAAAACAGAAACAGTTGTTAGCAATAGGAACTTTTCTGACAAGGATTCTGGCTGGTTTAGGGAAATACAAAGTTTTAAGACATTGTAGTCCATTAGCTGAGGAACAGGAGCACACAGGAGCTCCCCCTGCTCATCTCTCACTAGGTACTACACATGCACAAGTGGATATACTATATATAATCTCCCACTGGGTACTATGCCATGGATATGCTGTATATATATACACACACAGAAGTTGGGCAGTGGCACATCGTAAGGCTGTGGAAAATCCATTTTCTCTTCCGCTCCTTCATGTCAGGCTTTTTCCACCACCCTTGGTTCCTTTTGTTTCTTTAGCAGAATTCACCTGGACTACAATAATTAGTCTAGTGAAGCAGAGACTATTAGATCCTAATTAATAGGAAAGGGGGAAATAGAGGAAGACTTTTCTCGGTTTTTAGAGAGCTGAGAGAACTTCTGCACTGCAGTACTTGAGAAGGTGGAGAGGTAAGCTTTTTGCAGCTGTGAAGCCTTCTGCAGAGCAGATGTAGTGGGAACACATTGTTCTTGTTTCTTTGGGCTTTAGTCTTGACAGGAAGAAAAGACTCACAGTGTGATGTCCTTCCTCATTAACTGGAGGAGATAAAACACTTATCACATCTCTGGGAGGTACACAGTGTTTCACAAAGCTTTGTCCACTGAGTGAAAAGGCTGTGAGATAACATGAATTCAGATTGAGATTGAGGCTTCCCATGCAGAGAAACTGCAAGCACACAGCAGCTGTGAAATTATGATCCTTCGCCTCTGTCTGCATGTAGTGCATTTTTCTTGTGCTTTGGCTTGTAAAATAAGTATCTCAAGGGTATTATATTAGATGCTCAAATATTTTAGCTATACAATATTTATGTTATACCAACTTCTGCTCCATAATACTTAGAACAACACAGGTTTTTCAGTTTAAGCTCAGTGTTTAAATGCCTTGAGGATCTGGATCTGAATGACATTTTGCTCTGCAAGTACTTCCAAGAAGATTATACTCTATGAAAGGGGGACAGAGACTGGCCTGAGTCACTAAGTGATGTACCAAGTGTAATATCTGCAGCTCATCTCAAGAAGAAAAGAATTCCTGGAAGCTAGGTTTGAGTGAAATGCTTTCACTGGTCTCTAAAGAACAGTATTTCATTAGCAGAGGGAAAAAGCTGGTACTGATTTCTTTTGAAAAGAAGGTATTCATTACCACAATGTAGTCAATGCCCTTCAAAAGACTCTCAATTTGACTGCACAACTGAGGTGAGGGAGAAGCCACTGGAAGACAAGATAATGACAAGATAGTGACTGGCGTCTTCTGTGACTCGGTCCCCTTTTTAATGATTGCTGTAATTCTTGTCTTTCAGTTATTTCTTTTAGACAGAGAAAAATGTCACACTGCTCACAGAACACTGATGGTGAAAATGTAGATAATTTTTACACTCTCCATGTATTTTGCCAGCCAGTTTCTGAGGCAGTGTGTAATTGGAGTTGCATCCTGACCCCAACGGGTTTAGAAGCCTTTACAGCCTCGGCTCCTGGGCCCAACTGCTCTCTGGCAACTCAGTAAATACATGCAGCTTATTTCCTTGGTGTATGTGTTCATGCTGTTCAGGAGCTGTTCGAGGATGGAAATCTTCATGGAAAAGTATTTTTCAAATGAGCCAACTCTGGGATCCCTGGTTTCCAAAGCAGAACAAGGACATAGGCTTTAATGTGACTGCACTGAAATTCTGTGCAATTGGTTCCTCCAACACCAGAGAGCCATTTGCTGCTGTCATTTAAGGAAATGTACATGACTGACTACTCACAGTTCTTTTACTGAGTATGCACATTATTATACAATTACCCGATATAGGAGTGATAAGTAAAGACAGCCATTAATGTTAGTCCTTAAAGAGCAGTATGTGCTTCTAAAATTGTATTACTTCTCTGTTTGTGTAGGTGTATATTTCATAATTATTTTCAAATTAAGGTTTTGGTATAATTTTCTAAAAGGAGAACATTTACTTTCTGGCTAAGTTTGCAACTATTATTTCCTTACTTCTTTATGTATTAATAAGGAAAATAATACAATGTTTTTCTGTGAGGCACTAAAACCCAGTAGTTTTAGCATAAGCCATATTGTACTGTTTTAATTTGCTCAATTGTCTTTTGACCCACAGAAAGATACCAGCAAGTGGCAAACTGTTCCTCACGCTGACAACCGATGCGTGTGAGGGGAAGGAAAACTTTGTCCGATACCTTGAACACGTCCAGGCAGTTATAACTGTGAATTCCACTCGGCGAGGCGACCTCAACATCAACATGACCTCACCCATGGGAACAAAGTCCATTTTGCTGAGCCGGCGCCCCAGGGATGATGACTCCAAGGTGGGGTTTGACAAATGGCCTTTCATGACGACTCACACGTGGGGAGAAGACCCCCGAGGCACCTGGGCTCTGGAGATCGGGTTTGTCGGCAGCCAGCCCCAGCGGGGTGTGCTGAAGGAGTGGACACTGATGCTGCACGGGACTCAGAGTGCACCGTACATAGACCAAATTGTAAAAGATTATCAGTCCAAACTGGCCATGTCCAAGAAGGAAGAGCTGGAGGAAGAATTAGATGAAGCAGTGGAGAGAAGCCTGAAGAGTATACTGAGCAAGAACTAGTGCTGTGTTGCATGATGGTGTCTTTCCTTCCCCAGAGCCCTCTACTCACCATTCTACTATCCAAACCTCTGTGTTAGACGTACTACAATGATTGTCTCTGTAGACAAATTATCACCCCTCCTTGATTTTAAAGTCTTATATCTCGTCAATAATTATTTTAATTGCCACTGAAGCAGTCCATTTTTATCTCTAAACCACAAAATATACTCCCACCAAATACTATGTACAGTTTGTGACTGTAAATGATGATTTTTCTTTTGTGTCATACAAGTAAGTAATAACCTGCAAAGAAGTTAATGGCTTTTCCCTTCATATTTCTGTGGTAAATGTTTGTATTAAAAAAAGAGTGAATTTTAACACTGGAAGTTGGTGATAATGAGCACATTTTAAAAAATGACTGTGAGAGAGGGAATCACAAAGAAGTTGTCTAGAGAGGTCTTTGAACATGCTCCATCTGCATCACTGACTTCAGTGGGACTTTTTCCATTGGGTTCAACTAAAGTAGCACTAGACCCCACAAAAAGAAATAATCCAGAGATAAGGAAAATTCACCAGTCCGATTTGCTGAAATCCAATTATTTTGAGAGTTTTATTTCATACTACAATTATACTACATACACACTTCAGCTACAGGATGGATCAAGAGATATGCAATAAGGAAGGCAAAGCAATGCCAAAGCTGGGTGGCAGGGAGAAGTGATTTACAAACTGAGTCAGGGCCTTCTAGAAGCACAAGTCCCAGTTTTGCTGGAGTTTTTCTAGTTTGGTTGTTTTGGGGGTTCTTTTCCTGTGTTTTTTGTTGGTGTTTTTTTTTTGGGGGGGGGTGTTGGGTTTTGTTTGTTTTTGGGTTTTTTTGTTTGCAATTTTGGCAATTTAAATCAATTTACCATCTTACAGCAGAAGTACATAGGGATGAGCTGTAGGATTTCTGGCAGCTTGTGTGCATCTGCTGATCCCTGTACTGAGATGTTCTCCAGCACTGTAAAATGAGGCTGTGTCAGCATTACCAACCACAGACACTTGTTTTCAGGGGTTTACAACCCAGCTGCCACTAAACTGCTGTGGGGAAAATTTGAAGCACACAGTTTCAGTCCCAAAGCAATTTTTAATTTATTTTTTTTAAAGCTATATATTTGCTGGTGTTATGTTATACAAATATATTTAAGGAGAAAATTATGCTGAAGTTATTAAAGTGTAATGCGAAGTTGGCCTTCTTGAGAAATAAAATGTAGTATATTTGGTAAGATTTGTTGGCAGTCACTGTTCTTTGCTGTTTAAAGTCAGTCCCACCTTGACTTTTTGGACATGAGTTAAAGTCCATCTCTCTCACCCTCAGAGTATGCTCTGGCTATTGCTGCAAAACATAACATTCTCCCTGGTGGGAATTACTGATGGAAGCAACCACTACATGTTCTCAGGTGTGAGATCCCAAATTTAACCTTTGAGAAATAAAGGATCTTGAGTCTGCAAATATTTAGGCACTTGCACTAAAGCCCATCAGTGGACCTACTCAAATGGTAATTTTAAGCAGATATTTCATATCTTTGAAGGATCCAAGATCTACATTTTAGCAGTGACTAGTTTCAGAATTTTATTATGTATTTTTAATATGCAGAGCATTAATCTAAGATGTTTTAATAAGAGTTGTCCTGGTTGATCCGGTGCATAGTAGTAGAAACACATTCAGTAAGTAAATATTTATCTAAAAAATTAAAAACATAACCCAGAGGTTCTGTGGTGGACATGTTTCACTTGAGAATGTATTAGAACAATGTTAATTCAAGAGACTATCCATCTTTTATTTTTCCATAAGAGGCCTGTTCTTTCCTTTTCCAAGTGAAACATAAACAGCTCAACCTACTCAAAGTCTATGTGAATTACACTCTAAAGCCAAGCCAGGCAGCCTCACACTGCTCACAGGTTTCTTATTGCGTGCAGCAGTCCCATCAGAAAAATTTGCCATATATATTTATGCATACACCTGTATAACTAAATGCATACACACCTGTGGTATTGCTCTCTCTGTATATGTATATATATATAATTATATCTATATAATTATATATATATATATTTATAACATAGGATAGATATAAAAANGTTAATGTAATTTTGCAGTTGTCTGTTCAATTATTAAATATCTTATAAAGCAGCAAAATAACTAGATGGCTGTCCATATTTTCATAATGCTGACATACTTTAGTAATTGAAAAATCACAATAATGAGTGATATACAGGAATGGTGAATTTTGATATAATTATATATATTAAACTACATTTATATACAATATAGAAATCTACTTCAAATTCTTGGGGATTTTTGCTTCAAGGGATCACTGAAAAATATGTCTAGTTAGACTGAGTTTTTATGGTATTGCTGATGGAAAATAAAGTTAATTTGTTAGTATTTATAATAAAAGGGAAAATGAAGCTCATGATGCAAAACAGGTGAGCCCTGTGATGATGTTTTATAATATTAGTAAAATAAAGAGCTGTTATAAACTGGCAGGTCCTATCATCATTGCTTATTTGAAGGTACATGGGAGGTAAAATGCTGTTCTCAGTGGGATGACTTCCTACTTCTCTGCTTTTTACACTGGTAAAGAATTGTGTATCTTGCATGTACTGGATACGGAGAAGATAAAGACAATACTCCAAAAGAGTTGATAGCAGCAGATTAAGAGTAAAGTGCTTTATGTTAATCTGTGAAATTCTGGCACATACAAGATTCAAGCCACATGCTGGGAGGAGCTATTTTTTATGACGTGGCATTATTTACATGGTTCAAAGCCATTGGCTCCAAGGTCAGCTCTGCAAAGGCAGCAGCAGTGCAGGTGCTGAGGTGCACTGGGAAGAGGATGATCAGCAATAGAGACTGTGGCAGTTTTGCACTGCAGCTCATAAGCAACTCTGGTCCCAAGGAAATGCTACAGCAGATGTTTTTTACTGTGCTGTTTGAAGCACTTTGATTCACATTAAATCCCCTGTTTCCCTTTTCATCTCTACCTCCCACCCATACCTTTTGGGTACTTTTTAGCTCCTGTGTTCCCATGGCAGAAAGGACATTTCATTTTATAATATCTTACCCATGTCTGCAGCAGTACAATCTGGCAGGGAACCTCCTGAGCTAGTTCTGTTTGCCTCAGAAGTGAGAATGTGCCTGTAGTGACCTGAGTCTCATTCTAGTCTCTTGATTAATAGATGCTTGCAACTATTTCACCATTAAACTTTAGCATTTAAACACTTCATTGAGAATCTGCATTTAATGAAGAGGTTAGCCCCTAAATTCCGAGCCTCTAGTTTACTATACACTTCAGCATGGTCTCTTTTAACCAGATACTACTAGTGATTTTCTGTATAATTTTCATGGAAATTTACAGAAAGATGCCTGTGATCTGTGGCCTTACTGAGCAACTTCAGTGGCTGTGGAAGGCAGGTCAGAGATTGTAGCAGAATTTAGCCCTCAGCTCTTCTTAGTCCTTGACTTCTGCTGGTTGCTGCCCAGGCAATGCAGTATGTGACTTCCTTCAGCACTAAGTGTTATCAAACCAGCTTTAGGAGCAGTTCTTACACCATTCTGAGCTGCTGAGCAAGGGTTACAGGCAGCATAAACCAGGTCTGGGTCAGCAGCCAGTGGTGACACCACAAAACAAAAAGGATTAAAGTGCTGGAGGTATTCACACAGTGGACACCTTGCCCAGGCTGTCCTGACATGAGGCTTTTTGTATTCTGAACATTGGGTCCACTGTATTACAGTGAAATCAGATGGACTGGGAGAGGGGGAAGAATATCCAATTCCATCTAGGTATTGCCTGAACCTGTTTACACCCTGCTTTGTGACAATTATTAAACAGTCTGCCTATTGCTGCAATGAGGGTAGGTTTTGGGGGGTTTTTTGTTTACCTTGCAGCAAACTTTCAGCAGTAGTTATTCTGAGCAGTTGCTCCCAGCTCACCAGAGCCCAGCCTGCACAGGCATTGATAAATTCCTTCTCTGCAGTTATTTACACTGTTAATATATTAAACTGAAAAGCAGCACGCTCTAGTAAGCCATGTCTGGAGTAAATTCCCACAGCATTCCAATAAACCAGCATTGACAAAAAGTCCTGACTAAAATTGTGATTGTGAAGAGTCACCTGTCCCTGTTTCAAAGAATAAGGTGTCACTTAACCAGACACAACAATCACAGTAGATCAGATGCTACATCTGTGCTGGACCTCATGAATGAAATAACCAAACTCAACATAGTATTGAAGGAAAGTCTTAGTTCCTGAAGCTCAGGCTTTTCAGCTCAAATGGCTTTTAGCCCTGCTTTGCTGCATCTGACAGGAGTTAACAGACAGAAGGAAAAGGCATAACAATGCTGGAAGCTGAAATAAAAGCTTAGAGAACTGGGATCAGATTGAAAAAGAAATGTATAGAGACTAATCTAGTACCACCCTTCAGTAAGTCTTGGGCTTTAGTGGGATCATTTGTGTGCCTGGAGTCAAGCTGAGGCCCAAATGGTGTATGAGCACTTTAAGTAGAGCTCACTATTTACACATATACAAGTGAAATATTTCCTTTCCCTGATTTTTTCTTTGTGTTTTTTGTTTGTTTTCTTGTGTTGAAGTTTTCTGGGAGCTGCAAGAGTCTGTTGTTGCTGCAAGTGTTGCTTTTTGCTTCCCCAGGCATGGGGAGGTGGAAAGGTACTGCTTATTCCAACAATCCTGTGACTGCAAGTGACAGGAGTGAGACAGGACCCTGTGCAGTATGAAACTCAGCAGTCCAAGGAAATATTTAAAAAGAAAATACCAAAACACACAGTCTTCAGCTGCAGTCTGCTCAAAAGCTTGTTGGCATTCATAAGTACATTAATTGTGTTGGTGAAGGAAAAATAGTAGCTTTTATAAGGGATATCTTCCTACAGGGAATTTTATTCTGAGATCTGCAGTAAGAACTCATTTTCAGTACAGGAACTTTAGTCTTTATTTCCAAAGAGAAAGGTCAAGCTCATTGCTATTTAAAGACTCTGAAATGGAGAGATTTGAAACAGGTTATTTAAGAGGTATCCAGCCCTTTCCTGGAAAAGCTCCTGCACCCCAGACAGGTGATGTTTACAAGTAGGGACTGTGAGTCAATGTTATAGGCAAAATAAACCCACAGTAAGTATCTTTGGTAGAAGGCAAAACTTTTATTAAATGAACCAGATGTCACAAGTTAACATTTGCAGCTGTCTCAAAGATGGGGGGTCGTATGGCAGTTACAGGAGCAGTAGAGGAATATGCAAATTTGTCCCGGATACTGTGGAAAGCCAGGCAGCTCTGTCATAATTACTTTCCATGTGTCGTAATCATGAAAATCAGTTGCATAGGATGTGCCCTGGAGAGTGCTAATGGTTGTTGCACCAAAGGTGAGCCTACATCAGACAGAACTGCCATCAAGGTTTCAATCTGTTCCATACCAAACAGCAAAAATCTCACTATTGTATCATTCGGTCAGGAAAAAAACACAGTCATTTAATAACTATGTCAGACAAGTCGACTATCAGAGGGTGTGTGTCACTTAAGAGCCTTTGTCACCTGGTTTCTTCTTGCTTGTCTTCTCTATCATTGTCTCGACAATCATTGCTGTCTCTTCATACGTTTGAATTCTGTCATCTGAAAACTTCTCAATGGACTCCACCACCTCCACCTTCTCATAGCTCATAGAGCCAGGCAAGGCTGCTTCCCTGAACAAAAGGCCCTGCTTATCTTCTCGCTCATATTCTGTCTCTCGAAGGAGTCCTGGCTCAGTTGGGCTTATCAGACCAGGGGAAGGAACTGTCTCAGGCTCAGAGATGTCCGGGTACTTTGCGATTTGCTCAATTTTTCCTCTTGTTTTTTTCCCCCATTCAAGCACGTCTTCTTTCCCCTCCTCTCTCTGTTTTTCTGGGAGTTCAAACTCTTCTCTCCTTTCACAGATTTCCCCTTTCTCTTTTTCTGATGGTTCAGCAGGTTCTGGCAGCTCTGGTATGGGCTCCACATCACCACCATTCATCACCTTCCCATTGCCAGTGGAAACTGTGATCCCTCCCCCAGCAGGGATAGAGGGGGCCAAGATGCACGGTTCTTCATAGCCTTCCTCACCTGTCACCAGCACATAACGCCCTTTGGGATGGGCATCAGGCTTAGCCTCTGGTCTCTTGTGGACTCTTATTTTCTCCCTCACAATGTTACACAATTTGTCAAAGGCTTTACTTATCCGGGCTCCATCGGGTACATCCTCTGGGCCCATTTCTTTTTCATCAAATTCTGATCCTTCTTGCTCAGGTTCGCACCTGACTGACCCTTCGTGCCTAAACTCCATCTGATCTTGGTCAAAACCTTCCAGAGTTCTTCCGTACATTCTTTCAGGCGAGTGACTGTCGGTTATGTCTTTTGACATCAGCTCCTTTTTCCTGGCAATTTTCTTTGTCAGGGCTTTTTGTCTGGGCTTTACACTGGCAATGTCTTGCATGGCCTGGGTGATATCTAAAGAAAAATCAAAGCAAAGGAAACAACAAACAGTGCTTGAATACAGTCACTGCAAATGCTAGGGCTGCCTCTTGCCCTCACTACTTCAGGTGGAGAGCCTTTGCATCCCAGGGGGCCTAAAAGTGAGCCAGGCATCTCCACTCCTAACAAGTTGGAGTATGGACACATGCTGAGAGTCATGTCAGCAGTGGCTGGTGGTCACAGACCTGAGAAGCCACCCACCCACCATGGCATCACTGAGACACGGTCACTGAGTTCTTAGAACCCCCTGCCCACAGGCTGATTCTGATCTCCTGGGCAATCAGTAGCCACAGATCCCATGACAGCTTAGCAGCAGCAGGAGCATAGGCAGGCTACTGATTTCCATAGCATGAGCAGCTAGAGCAGAGGAGGCAGGAGTTGGTACTGGTAATTACAAGAACACAGGGACAGACAGATATTAACATAGTTTCCTCAAGGCAGTTGTTTTGTCCCCTGCCACAGTACGGTAACACACATGAAATACCCTGCTCGTCATGCAGGAGAAATCAGCGGTGTGTCTAGAGACAGGACAAACCCTCAGCAGGTATAAAACACCACTTTGCACAACAGTAGTTACTTACAGCTGCTGAGGATCTAGCCTCAGGCATTATGGACCCATTTAATATAAAACTGCTACAGTTCACACAGCAGTTAGAAAAATTACAGCTGCATTCCAAAAACATCCCTCACACTATGTTTGTCTCCGTTCTCAATGCAGTTTGTCGCTAATAAAATCCCAGCGAGCCTTGGATTTAAGTCATCCCATATGTTAGAACCTATCACATCAACTTCTTTGTTAAGAGCAGTCTTGCTAATTTAGCCCTGGTCATTTCCTTGTCACCAGGTTTACAAGCATCCTAATTCTAACAAGCCAACGTACAACATAGAAAAAACAACATTCATAGGAAAACCCGCCTCAAAAGGGGCCCTCTGTCTGCTGCTCTTTGCACATCACTAAAGTGCAAACAAACAACTCAGAATAAGTCAGCACAAAACCTGCCGCTCTTTCCATCATTTCAGGTGCCTTTTGATTTTACTCTTGATTAGCCTAAGTAGTAAACTGCAGAAATTAGCGAAGAAATGCTTTTGCTTGTGGTTTTGGCCTTTGACAGCTTGTCTCAAGGCCAGCTGAGGTAAGCTGAAATGGTTGCATTTAGAAGCCTGTAGTCAGGCTATCACAGCTGGTGGCCATATTAAAGACAAATGGACAAACAGCTTAAAATACAATGATGCTTCTCTTGACAGACACAGGAAGACACATCACAGGTTTACCTCTTCCCCTCAAAGCCTGAGGCTGGGCAGGTCGGTATATCTGTGTGAAGAGTGTGACTGGGGTTCCAGCTATAGCAGAGTTTAACCTGTGGAGAATATGTGCATCCATCAGCTCTCTCCCCACCATTTTCAGTGAAAGCAAGTGAAATTGTGCAAAATGAAGCACAGAGGTTAAATAAATGTACTTCTCTATGGTGAGGAGTCAGAAAGGATGGGAACCTGTCTCTTGTCTGGGAAAAATCAAGACAGCCACAGCACCTTCACAGGAGTGAGGCTGGTTTCTGCCAGCAGGAGACATGGGATAATCCATTAGGTAAAGTGCACCAGCAATTACAACATGTAGCAACAGCATTGCATTTAGCATGGCACTTTGAAAAGATGGGACGGTTTTAGATGGGCAAACATTCAATCCAAGCCCACCAGAGGTCAGCAAGAACTGTAAATCCATTTTTACCATGCTGGCTGGTAAAATAGGAAATTTAGAGCAGTCTTCCCTGGAAAACATTTGAGAAGTCAGTAGAATTAAGGGTTAAAATTAAAATTGAGACGTGGGCCTATTGCAAAACAATTACTGTATCTTTGGCCTCCCCAGTATGCTCTGCTGGAAATTGAGATATTTTGTCTTGTCAGAGACCCTGTGTCAATATGATTTTTGGTGTTGAGAATTACCCTGTCGAGATACTTCTAACTAGAACTCAGTGTCCAAAATAAGACCCAGAAAATTAATTAAATTCCCATTCCCCACACATAGGATGGACTATTTAGTGAGTGTTCTTCCCCTGCATCTTCTGCATAGCCTGGAGCAAGTAGTTTGGGTGCTCAGGGGTCTGGCTCTGCTACTGTGAAAGATTCTTGTCTCCACTGTGGCTGATGGCTGACATTAGAGGGAGACAGTGCTCCTCTGTAGGTTTAAGCATGACCCAAATCCCTGCCAAATTTTGTATTTTTCCTCTTTCTCCCAATGCCTGAGGAATGGCTTTGCTGTGAAGAATGCTTTGCTTTACAGGACATTTGCTTTGTCTGCACCCTCCTAAAAATTACCTGCCAGTAATGTCAAGCAAGTGTCACCAACACCCAGTCTGAGGAGAGGATGTTCAGATTGCTTTTGTGTGCTCCTGACCTCTGTACACTGATGCCAGGGCAGCATATGGAAAGGAGACTGCATGCTCAGGAGAAGCTCAAAACGGCTCTGACCCTTTCCTTGGCAGAAGTCTGACCAGATTTTGCACCTATTTAGATTTCTGTCCCTAGACATCTACCAGTGAAAGGAGTGAAAATTTGGGTCAATAAAATGTCCTTAGGCATACATTTTTCAAAGGAGATAAAAGAGATCACTGGTCCCTTTGCGAGTGCCCAGAAATCCAGCCTTACCGGCTGTCCTCATTCTCGATGATCCGTTTGTACCGTTCCAGCTCATTCTCCAGGGACTGCTGGTAGATCACCAGCTGGCGGCAGTCAGTGGTGTACTTCTCCAAGATCCTCTCAGCCTCCTCTATCCCCTTCCTAAGGTTTTCAATCTGCTCATTGTAAAGCTGAATTTCATCGTCATAACTCTCCTGGGTGTTTTTAATTGCTTGCTCCAGCATGGTTGTCTGGTAAATAAAATTGGTGGTGAAAGAAGCAGCTTTGAAAAATTCACCATCTCCATATTTTAAGCATAGTGAAAGGCAAGTCATGCTTTATTACAATGTGATGCTGCACTGCTGAAACACAGGAGCAATTTCACTACCTTTGTTAATTTATTCAAAAAACAATAACTTACCTGCCTTGTAAGACAGGGCCTTACAAGGACAGTAAAAGTTCTTAACTGGGAAGATGAGCTCAAGAAATACCCACTCCTCCTTCTCTGTGGTCTGCAGACAGGGCAAATAAGACCAAAGGTCTCATTTTAAATAAAGAACTCTCCTTTTGAATTCAGTTTCTAGGCCTTTTTACTTCAGCGATAAAACCAATGAACACATCCACCAGGAGGTGGCAAAAGTTGCCTTCCAGAAATAAAGGCTGAGTTTCAGGTTGGATATTTCACCCTGCAACTCTGCTCTCACCTTCTTCTGCTATTTTTAGCTATTTATTATAGTTATTTTATCACTTTTTTTTTTTTTGCTACATTTCAAAGAGATGAGCTCACAAAAAGTTAATGGGGCAATAAGTGACTAATGAATTCTTCAATAATTGATTTTTTTCTGTATGCTTCTGGCAAGATTTAAAAAAAAAAAGACTTTTAAGAGTCTAAATATAGGAGTGATGTCCCTTGGCATTAGTTTGGTTATGTTGTAGTGTATGAGTGTACTTTTCTGTTCAGTGCTCATGAGGTGGGGTCTATGACCTCTCGGGCACGTGGCTATCAGGTCCAGAAACAGGAAAGCAAAGAAACTCAACGACACCTCAGTCATCAGATCCAGCCTTCACCATCACAAGCCACTGTCTTATTGACCTCCACTCATAAAGCTATTTCACTCTTTTAATCTCAAGACACAAGAAGGAATGAATGAATAATCTCTATCTAAGTGGGATGGGAAGATTTTATTTTGAAAGCAGCACAATTAATTCACCAAAGACTGCCTCTCTCCATCTGCCAGCAGAAGGCTGATTTCCTCCCCTTTTTCTCTGTATCAATTCACTATCTCATCCCCATATTGATTCTTGTCCATCCCAGAGTGCATGTGTCCTTTCCACCAGAGCATCAGACGTGAGAAAGAGACCAAGGAAAATACCCTGTCTTGACCCTAATGAAGGAAGTTATGCTCAGAAAGTTCCAAGCTGCTGATATGGCTGTCCAAAGGAGTCCAAAATCACACCAAAAGATGTTTTTGTCAATATTTAATTCCTCGCACCTGGATGGACAACTCAAGGCACAAAGGAAGCTATATTTGGGGTCATTCTCCACCCCATCTGCTAAAAAAACACTCAACTGCGTGGAGGTAGAGATGCCATTGGCAATTATTCAGATCTGGTTTCTATCCACTGCAGCCTTCAGCTGCTCCTCTACCTCCTGCCACCCTCGGCCCTGCACTGCACTCATTTTTGCAGGCACTGCCTGGAGACAGAAGGTTGATTTAGTGCAGGTTTGGCTGGGAGATGGGCAAGGACAACTAGTCAAAGTCTTGGCCAGACATTTTCTGCAAATCAGGCTTTGGCAAAAAGCATATGGTTTTTCCTGCTGGTAGTGTCCAAGCACAGGAAAGATGCTGGCTTAATGCTTAGTAGTGACATGGATGAAGGCAGAAAGCCAAATGTAACTCAACAGCCCTCTCAGTTTGTCCACCAAACCTGTCGGGTCCTCCCCACAGCAAGCTCAGCATTGGATGTGGCAGTGATAGAAAGGATTGGGCAGAGCTCTGAGGGTTCCCCATCACTTTTCATGGAGCCAATATACAGCCAGAGCTCAGCAAGTAAGAAAGTCATAGGAGCCCTGGGGGACTTTTCCATCCACAACGTCCTGCTGATTCTGTCCTGCAGGAATCCAGTTTCATTGTGAAAACCTTCCCTCATTGGCCACTCTGATAAGGAAAGCTTCATTGCACCTACAATACCTACAGCCCTCCCTGGCCATCTAAACCTGACAATGTGTTCCATTGAGAGAATGGAAATAAGATGGAAATCTAAAAGGAAAACACACCTCCAAATCCAGCAAGTTAACATAACCATGTTAACCATGTTAGAGGTCTTACCATGTGACCGTAAATAAAGCAGTTCATGAGCAACATGGTTGTGTGCACGGCTAGTCAATACAATACCTCTGTCTGCAGCTTGTATTTCTGTGCCTGTAGCTGGCAGAGGATACTCTTGTATTCCTCCAGCTGGCTCTGCAGAGCAGGGATCCTCCTCTCCGCTATCAGTTTTTCCTGCTTGGAAGAAAACAATGTGTGTACAGAAAAGTATGTTTCACCCCTAAAAAGAGCCAAAAGAAATTGTGCTACTGGAAATAAACAAGTAAAGTTTATTTACTTGTCTTATCTACATATTTAAGTCTTTGTAAAGACAAATAGAAAATGGCAAAAGACAGATAAAAGGTGGATATTGAACCTCGAGTCAAATTCTGTTGAATGGTGGCATGGCTTTAAGAATAAAGATATTAGATGGCAGAGCTGTAAAAGTATAGCTTAGACCCTGTTCACACCTGTTCACATCTTCTTCCAAGTAATGAACATTCCTGGCATTGCCACTCCTATTGGTGGAAATCACCAAGTTTTCATCTACTCTGTATTAATTAATTTGATTTAAATCTTCACCACATCTCACCCCTTCAGGATAAGATTTCCTTTCTCTTCAAATATTCATATATCCTGCCAGCTCCTCCTCAGAGAAGAAGCACAACTACTTCAACTACCTTTGTACCACACATTTTTGGGGCCAATACATATGATGGAGTGCACCTGACAAAGCATATCTCTCTTTCATCATTGATATGGTTTTTCAAAGTCACAGTTAATTTTTTCCTCCCATATTCACTAAGCAGTACTTACACATTGTTTTGACAGTTTTCACCTAACCTTGGAGCAGAAGTTAAAGGATCTGGGACATTTTAGGTGTAAAAATTATCTCTGTCTTACTTAGAGCTGCATGCATTTCCCAACAGCAATACTTGCCTCACATATGCCAGTGGTTATTGGGGACACACGAGGAGTTGTCTGGATGATCTGCTGCAAGACATTGACGTAGGTCTGGATTTCCATAAGGTTCTGTGATGAAGAAAAAATATTTTCATTAGAAAATGTCATAGTAAGGTAGACATTTCCACGTACTCCTGGGGCTAATTTCTAGATATGCTTTTAGCATATGAAAGTCCAATTAATGTTCAACCTTGGGTTTAGAATGTGATTTTACACCTGCTTTTGAGTGCAGGAGTGCTAGCAGTTTCATCATACTGAGGGTATATCACAGACTTTTGGCTAAGGACTATACAGTTCATAGTCTTAATTAAAGATTCCATGATTTCTAATTTCATAGGAGATTTTCAAAATAAGAATCATAAATACCTTTGCATATGGCCTGAAAAAAAGAGTCACTTTTTTCAAAAGTAAAGATGGGACAGTGGCCTGATCTCAAGACTCACAGTTCTCCCAGGAAGAAGGCAATATATGTTAAAGTCAGCTGCAGTGGAATCATACATCCACAGGCATATGTCTGCTGATGAACTGGAGTTCCCTGTCCCAAAAATTTGGGTGATGAAAGCAACAGCTTCCTTAGCGTGAAATAAAAGACAGCTTGATCAGCACTTTGGGTTAAATCATGATACCAGGTTGACAAATTCAAGACTCTGCTACAGCTGTAGTGATTGGATCCTGAGAAGTGTTTGAGTGCTGGAAACCATCCAGCTGCTGTGCTTGCTGAAAATAAATAGTGCTATATGCACCCACCCAAACACAAATGCGATTTGCTTTAATTTGCCACCATTTGATCATGAAGAAGGGCAAAGTTCCACATCTATCTCTACAAGGAAGGCAGCAAATTCAGCCAGTTACCTTCTTGTATCTGTCCTTTGTAGCATTAATGTCATCCTGCAGGAACTGGGACTCGATCTGCAGCTCCAGGTTGCACAGCAAGGCTTCATCAGCTTCCTGCAATGCAGAGACGTGTGGCACGGTGGTGTGTGTGGCTGGAGTGCCAAACCCACAGCAGTCCCACAGGCACTGCTCGAGCCACTGTGCACACAGAGCAGCCTGCCTGGAGGGTTAGAGCCTACTGGGAGATACAGAAGTATCATGAAACCAACAAACAAGAGGCATCGTATTCACCATGTTCTGCACAAATGTAATTTACAGTACAGCTTGGCACTGGCACTGTCAAAATAATGCTGGGAACCAAGGAGTAGACATTTGAAATACCAGATTTTGATGTTAAAATCTTGAAATGGAAGAAAAGTCTTAAACAAATGACATCAGCAGACTAAGGCATTGATTTCTGTAGTATCATGACAAGATCCGAGGTATCCTGATGGCTTTTTAAGATCTCTAGTAACGAAGTCCTTCTAAAAACCAAGGATGGTCCAAAGTATTTGCACTCTCCTTGGTATGTTATCAAATGCCACAAATGTTTGTCAATTTGGAGCCATTTCTGGAAATCAAAATGACAGTTGACCAAGCTTAGAAAAAATCACCTTGCTGCACAAGTTTATAATACTTTGGAATTTGCAAGGACAAAAGTTCCTAACATGCAATTAGTTCAAGGAACAAACCATATGACCATGATCTCAGAGTACATAGGTATGAGTGGCATTGGTCTTTAATGAAATCTCCATTTGTGTTCAAAGGCCTAATTTAGATTTTTCCTATGTTATTTAACACAAACCCTGTAATTTAGGATAATTTCCAGGGACCTTGGCGATATATTTTATAAACATGTAAAAATAGTGATGTGTTTTATATTTCTATTGAATGCATTATTTCTTTTTTAGGTTTGGCATTAACTAAGACTAAAATATAATTTTTGAGAAAGCATATTAAAATATTTTAACTGAATCTTCCTTGCAACTCTATAAAACTTGCCAGTTCCTCCACCAGTTTGCAATTTGCCTCAAGAAAGTCCTGCTTTCTGCATTTAACTCAATGAATTTTTTAAAAAGTATTCAGAGGTGTCTCTTTCAAATGACCCATGTGCCATTATCAGCTGTAAAACCACCTCTGTGAGCTGGATCACCAGTTGCAAACAAACCATTGAGATCTGTGGGTGCAGCACATGACTGGTAGAAGAGGATTTTTCCTTTTGCATGCATACAGCACGCGCTGTTCCAAAAATGTGTAGATGTTGGCTGTCTCATTGTGCTGCTAAGCCTCCCAGGCAGAGAACTCTCCAGCAGGCTCTGCTTTGTGAGCCAGGGGCTGATTCAGACACATCCAGCCCAGCCCATTCAGAGCCAGCCATCAGGAATGCCCGCTGCTTTTCTGCACTCCTTTCCCTTCCTATTGAGAGGAAGATCAGCAGGACAATGGCCATGTTGGGAGGTTTGGGAGGGAGCCAAAAAAAGCCCTCAGGCCTTAGATAACACCTATAAGCAAATATTTCTGCATGCGATAAACAAAAGCAGTTTTCAGCTTTCCAGATATTCCCTCAAAGGGGAAAAATACTTTTGCTTCTATTCCATGCTTTCAAAGAGACCAGCTTCCTTGATGGAGCTGTGTATCAGAACAGTGCAGTGTCTACACATGTTCTTTTGAACTTTGCAGTATTTGCTAATCACTCAACTTCTGAAAAGCCATTCTGCTTTATGTGATGATTCCAGAACACTGGTCCATGTGCTGAAGCAGTATTTTCATTTACTGTGGAAGAGAAATTCTTTAGATCTCTCCAGAATCAGTATTTTCCCATTCAGATAAAGAATGAGTTTGCACCTGCACATGCAGGTTTTCAGGCTACATCTTGGGCCCTGTAGAGAAAACCAGCTGTATTCCCTCCAGCACCTGGTGCTCGGTGCAAGGAGCTGCTGGAACAAGGAAGGTCAGGCATATAAAAAACACCTTTGTGCCTCAAGATTTTGTAATCTGTGCCTAGGGTTGGTGAATTAATTCACTTTTCTTTAGCTACAGATTCGTTGAGAGGAACTGTGAAGACAGACTTACCAGCTTCAACAACCCCTTACAGAAGATTTACCTTCACAAAATCTTTTAAGGGTTTGCAGGGTGTTCTGGAAAACAGAACTGATGCAGGATGTCAAGAGCTCACTGGAGATAGAAATGCTAAAATGCACTTTCTGTCTTTTCTTAATATAAAACATGCATATCACTGATATGAAAATGCTCCAGCAGAGCAGGCCCACCCATTTGTAGCAAGGAAATTAAAAAATCATCTCTATTTAATCCATATTTAATTGTTTCCCAATACAGAAGATGAAGGAATGCCTGTCAAGCAAAAAAGATATATTACTATGTTCTTCACCAGATGAAGAAGCAGCAAGAGAGGATGAATCGGGACTTTTCAGTTTCACAGACCGGGTTTGGAAACTTCCAAAATACTTCAGCCAACTTTTGTCTTTCTCTGAGCTTTATATTATATTAAATGTTTGTTGTTATTTTTATTATTGCTTTTCCCATGGTATTTGTTTACGAAAGTGTAGCTTGATATAAAAGGAACAAACCAGTGGGAGTTGTGGCTTCTCTTTTATTTGGAAACCTAATGGGAAGCTGAGGATCTGTCCTGGGAAAGATTGACCATATCCTGCAAGGGACTAAGGAGCTTTGAGATACACCAGGCTTCAAAACATGGGCTGAATCAGCAGTTTTTCATGGCATGATTATCACTACTGACTGTATTTTAACACAGTAGCTGTATTTAAAAAGCATGGGGTAAAGGTATGCACATGCTGAGGCTCAAACACTTACACAAGGCTTAGGGAGGGGGAGGATGGAGAAGGGCATAATGACAAGAAATGCCTTGCTCTGACATTTTATCTTCCCACTGCTTCTTCAAAGCAGCTCGCTGTAGTAAATGAAACCAAAGGAAAAAATTATACACCTTTCTCCTGGCACTTCCCCAGACTTACTTTATTAAGGCGCTCCAGAGTTTCTTTCAGCCTCTGCTGATATTCACGTTCATTTCTATACCTGCAAGTAGAGAAAAGGAGATAAAGTTCAGTGGTTCATCCCTCTGCAAACTGCATTTTTATCTGCACTTGTCATGCACAAGATACGCTTCACACTAAAGGAGAATATGAATCTTGAAAGGGTCAAAAGATTTATTCATGCACTAGCATTAATTATTTTTTGGTCTTAGATGCTGAGAGTAATTTCAGAATTGCCTAAATTCTTGTCTTCAACTTATGTAACAGAATACAATGAAATGGCATACATTTGCTATCACTTTTATATAGAATGCCTGAAAATAGATTATCTACAACAAAAGCATATTTCATTGGTGTTGGACTACAGTGACAGCCATTCAGCAGTGGTTATTCTGTGAGGATTTGCTACATTGGCACATGAACATTTAATTACATTATTATTGGTTTTCTATTATACCTGTTGTTGTTCAATAAGCACTTTAATGACAGACACATTAAACACGAAGATTGCAATATTGACTGTGTAGGAATGACATTGCATTAGGATGCTTAGATGGATCAAGCTTTGTGTCCCCTTTAATGGTAATTTGTATTTTAGCTTGGTCAAAACAAGAAGTGAGCCTTAATAAGGACTGCATTTAGCCAACTACTCTTATGCTTTTATAAAATGTCCACAAGTGCATAATGTGCATGTTCCTGGTGCTGAGATGGATATACAATGTGTTTATCTTTGGTTTGAGGAAACAGCACATATTCTTTAAGAATTAGGGCTCTGCATTTGTATGCAAATAGAATTATCTTCTAGAAAGTTCTTTTAGCCATAGAGTACAAAACTTAATTGTTGATTATTGTAATTTATTCCTTCCTTAAGAAAACCTCATATGAAATGTTTAAGAGTAGATGTGGTTTAATGAGACTCCGTTAAAAGACAAACAAACAAAGAAACAAACTAAAAAGCTCCTGAGAAACAACCAGCCAGAAGCAACTTCGTAATACAAGGCAATGAGACTTTACCATCAGTACTGAACAAGTGGATTATCAAACTCCAATAGCAGCAGAAATACAGTCTTAGCCCTTTAACACTTTGCTTTCCCTAAAATAATAGACGTACAGAGATATAAAAAACCTATCACTATCTCACTTTCTGTAAGAAACACTCTGGTGGGTGACAAGTCAGCTCTGGTGGACAGGCTCCTTCATTTGCAGTAAAAGCAATGGACACAAATACTAGCCAAAATTCACAGCTGAACATAAGTCCCTGTCTGTCTTCTGAAATCATTGATCCAGCTCAGGTGTGGTGGTGATAATCAAAGGGATTTGCTCAGGTCAACAGGGAACTTGACAGTTCCTGGACTGAACCTGACCAAGGATCAAGTTATAATGATCATGTCAGCCTCAGTTCTTCCTTTTCATCTCCTGAAGGACGAACAACCTATGTTATTCTCATCTCTTTCAACACATACTGGAAAGCTGAGTGGATGATTTTACTCACAGACTGACCAGGACCACAAAGGAAGAACTTGTCAGAGTAAGGAAATTGATTTATCCTGATGCTCTGGTCTACCAACTTCTTCTGAAATCAGGGTTGGCCACTGGTTTGTTTTCAATTCTTACATGAACAGCAAATAACCAAGTGAAAATGACGAGGTTCTATTTCATTATCACTCCAACAAATTGCTGATAAGACTAAAACAATGTCCTTTTTCTCCAAATAGTACTAACACCAGTTTCACTTCCAAGGATACAATATTTTTCAGCTTCAAAAGTGAGACTGCCTTTGTTTCAGCTCACCTCCAACCAGTTTTCTATAGATTCAAATTTTTTTGGGTGCAGTTGAGAGTAAATACTTTCCTAACTTAGATACTTTCTGACAGCTGAGCAAGAATGAAGCAAATTGTGCCATCTTGTGAAAATCAAATACACACTTACAATAAAAGGCTGGTTTTACACTCACAGTAATATACAACCATCTGATGGATTCCCAGTCTAAACCTCAGCCCTAATGTAATTCAGATCTCCCTCATTGCTAGACCCTCACTCAAAATATTTTTCAATTACTAAAATAGTCAGCTACATTTTCCTTCACTCTCAAATAACCCAAATATGTGCTGTGCCACACAGCCGTAAATTCACCTGGCAGCTTGAGGAGAATTTCTTTCAAGTGATGTTCAATCTTCTCCAGATCAGTGCATAAGTGCTATGGACCTCTTTGAAATGCTTCAGAGACCTCAGGATGCTTCTGTGTCTGCTGAAATGTATCTGTAAGTGCAATGGCTGACAAGACGCAACCCTCTTATGCTTCAAAGTTGATTTTGATGTTTAGTAATTAGCTAGACATGTAAAAAAAAATTTATTAGATGGTTGCTGGTCAGACTTTCCTGGGGCTTAAGAACCATGAAGTCAATTTGCTTCATTAAAAAAAACTTTGAAGCATAAGAGANCTTATGCTTCAAAGTTGATTTTGATGTTTAGTAATTAGCTAGACATGTAAAAAAATTTTTATTAGATGGTTGCTGGTCAGACTTTCCTGGAGCTTAAGAACCATGAAGTTAATTTGCTTCATTAAAAAAAAAAACCAACAAAGCACTAACCTTCTCACCTAGTCAGGTAGCTTTAGGTCAGCTACAAATGTTTTTGGACTGTTGTAAGAAAAGGGATGTTAACTGGTTTTGGGGTTTTTTTGCATAGGGGAAAAGAAATGGAGGGGGAGGAACTGCCAGGCTCAAAGAAAGATCAGAGGAGTAAGGATTTCTATCACCTCTTTTTTATGGACACTGTCTCTGCTGGTGTGGCCAGATATTCAATTTGGCATCAAACCTGAGCCTTTTATCTAAAGAAAAATGGTGCCTCTCTGTTGAATCCTATTGAACTCTTGCACCTCTTGGCTACTACCTTTGTCATTTTCCCTTTTCCTGATGCACTTCACTAACCTTCTCTCAAAAGACAGCAGCAATCTGGGTGCCAAGGACAGCACAGACTGTGAAACAGAGGTCCTACAAGGATTGATGGACAGGCCAGTAATAGTTGTCACTCAGGGTCATACCCTGAGTGCTCAGATGAGCCCAAGAGGGCTGTACTCTGCTGATTTATGACAGATTCTACCTGTATTATCAAGAAGCCACTGGTGAGCAGCTGACAGCCACAGGACAAGATTCTGGCAGTTTGGGGAGAGTGTGGAGGGCAGGCAAATGCTCCTCACCTCAGCTGCAGCAGGATAAATTCCTTCCTATCACCAGAGAAGCAGCAGCAGTGCAAAGACAATCCCTGCAGACAGGGCTGGAAGGCAGCTTTGCCAATGGAGCCCCCCTACCCTAGCTATCGTGTTTTCCCACTTCTTTTTGTTTTCTCACATGTGTTGGGTCTCCACTGTGGCTGCAAAGGTTGTTAGCTCATCAGAGTATCACCAAGCAGCACATCTTGGAGTACACTGTCTCAATTTCTGTATCCAACAACTTCCAAGGAATCATATTGCATGTTCAAAATCCACTGTATAAGCAGAAAACAATTTTTTTAATGAAACAACTGATTAGCAAAACTTTTAGTTCCTGAAGTTAATTAATCCTATTCAGTCAAGGCCACTAAAATCTGGATTCCAGCATCTTTCCCAATATAATGGAGAGAGAAATACAATCCTTTCCCACAGCCAGATTCAATGTTGCTGTAACAGTGGTGGTCAATAAAGGTAGCATAATTAGTCTTATTATGAGATGCATCCAAACTATTCCCAGCATTGATTTTTTTTTTTTGCAAGTTCAAGAGAAAGAATTCTCCCCTGGTACAGAATCTGAACTATTCATGTTAATGAGAAAAGCTATGAATGTGACCATAGAGGATTTAAAAATAAATTTTAATGTAAGTTCTACTTTTTAAAGGTTCATGAACATTTAATTGTACAGACCCAGTAGTCTTAGGCCCTACTCTGTCTAAATGCAACTTTAAAAGGCCTATTTATATAAATGTAGCTTAAAAGGTTTACTTAGATACAAATCTATTTCTCCAACTGTGAAGGTGAATGAAAGAATGGGTTGTAAGAGTTAAAATTCTTTGCATTAGTGAAAGACACAGACATTTGTCAATTAATTGATTCACAGTGCTCCCCTTTAAGAGATTTTGTTAATCCCAGTGCACTAAAAGCTTTATGGCTCAAGATGAAGCAAGAAACCCACAGTGCCCATTGCCAATAGAATGCAGACTTCAAGGAGGAGAGTAGGTCTTCAGCACAGGAATGTTTCTGGTTTCAGCAGCCCCTAATAGGGCACAGAAGATTATTCGTCCCATATTTTGTTTACAGAGCTTTATTTATAACTTTCAGGAGCTGAAATCAGAGCCATAAGGATGGCAGAGTACATGTTACCGGAGCACTGGCCTTGTTTTAAAACCTGCAACTCAAAACCAAACCAAGTTTTTCAGACACTGAAGAAATTTTCATATCTGTCTTCTAGTCAAATTCAGCAGCTCCCATGAAAAAAAACCAACAAAATTCACTTCTTGATGTAAACCAATTGGTGCAATTTGGTTAAAAAGCAGCCACTGCCCTTCCATTGTCATGGCCCTGTATATCTTTAATTTTTAAATTGCAATTTTTGGCTAGGATATAGTCAAAGTTTCCTTCTTACTTTTCTTTAGAGCTGCTAAGTGAACAGCCCAGGATTGTACAACAAAGTACTATCCCTTTTTTCTAGGAAGCCACTAACTACCCCTTCAGTAGGTCCTAAATCTTACTTTCTGAAAGCACAGCCCATTTTCTGGGTGTTGTCTCCTCCTCTGGATTTTCAATGTCCTGTATTATTCCCTGCCTATTTACAGTTTGCATAAAGCAGCTCTAATAAAAGTAAATGACTTTGTGTCATATTACTAATCCTGTACTATTCACACAGATTTTTAACTAATATGCAGCTAGAAAATTAAGTACTGAGTTTAGTCAAATACTCACGGACACTGTGTAATAAAAACACATGCACAAGTACCAGAGTCAACAGCTAAATTACAGCATTGACTCATAGTTGAATTTCCTGCTCATAAATATTGGAATACAATTCTGCCTAATCAGAAGCTTATTACCCACTGGCACTGAGTCAAGGCATTGTGGACATCTGACCACATGGCAGCAATAAGCCTCAGTGCACCTGGACGGGCTATTCTCTCCTGTCAGATGAGAAAGAGAGATCAGGCCTTGGCATTTCTATGGGTGTGTTGTAGCTCACAGCCCCCATGGCTGTTCACTTGGCAAATTTTCATGGGTGAAGCAGCCTGCTAGATATTTTGGGGGTAAAAAAAACCCTGACCCGTAAATAACAGGAGGATTAAACTCTTTTGTCCTGTGAGCAGCCCTTTTATAAGCAATGCTCACCAACTCTTGTGTAATTAAGCCCTGTGACCAAAATTGGCTGTAGCTGGAGGGAAGGCACTCATCTCCATCAGCAACTGAGGCTCCTGTTCCTTGATTTATGGTGCCATGGAAGTTAAAGAGGTGAAGTTAGGGGAAGCCTGTTCTTATTGTTTTAGGGGCATGAGATGGAAATACAGGATGCAAGGAAGAAGAGGAGGGCAAATTTCACACACCAGGAAAAAATGTATCTCCTTTCTTTTCACATCACATCACAGATGTGGTTGGCACAGAACTGGCCCAGGTGCTTCACAGTGGCTGTAAATAAGGGTTTCTCAGAGACATCCTGCACATTTCAGGAGATGTTTGGCATCATGTAACTCCGGGCTGCTCAGACACAAGACTTGCTTTGAGACACCTGGTAGTCAAATGAGTTATTTCCTCTTTGCAGCTCAGAGCACAGTTCTCCTAAGGCTAATGAACAACAGCAGCCAACATGTGCCAGGGCTGCTGCCATGGAAAGGAGAGGGCATTTTCCCATCTAGGAGCAGTGAGACCATAACAGGCAGAGCTGCAGCTCCCTAAGTCCTGATACCTTACTTTTCGCCATGGGCTCACATGCCGTCCCTCTTGACAAGATGGAGAGGCATCACCCCTGCACAAGAAGTAGCTGGTGACACCGAAACCATCCTCATTCCAAAGACTAACTATGGAAACAATACCACCCATCTTCCATGGATCGCAAGCCTTACTTGTTGCGGTACTCGTCGAGCATGCGCTGGGCATCCTTCTCCTCCCGCTCCAGCTTGGCTCGGTCGGAAGCCAGCTCCCGCATTCGCTGGCGGTTGAACTCGATCTGCCCAGCGAAGGCTTCGTCCAAGCCCACCAGCTCATCCATGCGCTGGAAGGTCTCCAGCTGCTTGCGCAGGATGGTGTTGCGCTGCTCCAGCACGCGCGCCCGGTTGATGTAGCTGGCGAAGCGCTCGTTGAGCTCCTGCAGGTTCTCCAAGCCCCGGGCTTGGGCCAAACTGTCGAATTCCGGGGAGCCTCGCAGCTCATCGTAGGCATCTGACCGCTCGTACTTCTCCTTGCGTACCTCACGGAGGAAGCTGCTCCTGTACATGGCTTCAGAGGGGCTGTGCAGTGCCGGGGTCCCCTCTTGTGCGCCTGCCTGTCTCTCCAGTTTGGATCTGAATTATGTCTGGGGGGTTTGGGGAGGAAGAACTGAACATAATCACCCCTCCCAGACGATTAGGACTTGTCTTCAGGGTGGTTTGTGGCACTAAAGGCATCATCTGCAGCAGTGAACTAAATAAATCCCTCTGGCCCCGCCTTGGAGCTGCCCATCCAGGCGTCAGCAGTTCAGAGGAGCAGCAGGCACAGAAGGGCTAGGGGCTTTTCTTTTCGAGCATTGCAATTGTGTACAGCCGGAATAAAAGAGAGACACGTCCAGCTTTCACCCGGTGGATTAAAGCATTGTCATGGAAAACAAAACAAGTGCTTTGCAGTTTTGGAGGCTAAGCTCAAAGCCTTTCATGGCTGTGCTAGGGGGGAGCTTTGTCCCATGGGGGTGTCCCCAGGGCTGTGCACAGAGGCCTTCTGCTGAGACAGGATTTTGGTGTGAGTGGATGGCAGCCCTTGATTTTTGTTATTTGACAGTTTTGTGATCATTTAGAATGATGGGACAGTATATAAAAACTGATATGACTCCAGCTCCATTGGCAAGATTTGGGCGTTTGGTTCTCACTTCAGCTTCATGTCAGGCTTTTCTGCAGGTGAATTATACCTGGCATGAGAAAAACCCAAGCAGCAGTGGTGCTAAACCCCTAGGCTTAACAAAGCCTCTTTGGGAAGCCACTTTCTTTGGGGATAGCCAAAAGCCATGTCATCTCATGAGTTGGTGGACTTTCCACATTATCCCATGGGGAGCCACAATTCTTCCTTTATTTCCACTGTAATGGAGTCTTGTGTGCTGCCATTCCCTGAGAGGCTTTAATTTCCCCTCCATGAATCTCCTCTAGTATTTTTTTCCTGTCTTTAATTTTGAAAAATCCTGTTTCTTCGGCCTGTTCTTCCCTAATCTATTTGCCCAGACAAAAAGCCCAACACCAAGATACTCCAATTTTGAGATCTCTGTAAATAATTAATATAAAAGTCAATTTCACTTTTTAATGGTCCTATCTTAAATGAATACTTAAATCACATGTACTTTAAAGCTCAACAGAGCTCAAGTCACTGATGGCAAGTACAGAATTGAAGAAAGCAGCTGGTGCTCAGGTGACTCTAAAGTTTGGGTTCTCTGCTACTAAATCTGAATCAAAAGGGGGGGGAATTCATTAGACATTTCCTCCATATTTCTTATTCTGCTTCAAATTATTTGGAAGTGCCATGGGGCAAGATCAAATGATTTCTCAGAAAATTAAATTAGTCTGTGCACACAGACTGTGCAGTTCCATAATCTGCCTCCAAACTATATAAATAGCAAAACAGGGATAGATCTTTCAAAAATGTCTGGGATCTGTATGAACCAGTGAACGTGAAACCACTGGTCTCCATGCTGCACAAACATATCGGCGTTTGCAGCTCTTCGGCGGGACCAGCCTGCTTACCCCAACAATGTAGCTGAGCTTTTAACAAAGTTACTCTTTCAGAAGAGATCAGAAAGTAGATTCTGCTGGATTGTGGGCAGTGTATTTTCATGGCAAGAGTTTTTATGGCTTTAGACAGCCTTTCAGTAAAATAATAGCCCACGTAAGTGCTATTGCATCTCTCTCTCAGTGGCTGGAAGAAGCACTGACTCCATGCTGACCCTAACTCCTTAGGTAGTAGAAGGATAGGCCTTTCAGCAACTCACCTGGTCCCTAAACTGAGTGGTCTGTCTGCAGGGGAACCCTTGCAGCCCCATTTTTTGTTATTGAAATTTATCCCACGCCTTCTATTGGGAAAATCTGGGTTTTGTATTGCATGTTTTGCTATTACATGCATGTCTCTAAGGTGAGATCCCTGATTCCAAGACCTCATCTTGGGCAGTTTCTGTTGTCAACTTGCTATAGACACAGCTTTACCAGAGTCAAGGCAAGCTTACGTGACTCAGGCTCTGTGTTAGTGACTTTTTGAAATGGAGGTGACTTAAGGAGTCACCCTGGCCTCCAGACAGCTTGTGAACATGCAAATCATAGAAATTATAGAATTGTTAAGTCTGGAAAAGACCTCTAGGAACCCAGCACTGCCATGTTTACCACTAAACCACGTCCCCAGCTGTCAGATCCACAAGTTTTTAAACACTTCCAGGTATGGTGATTCTACCACTTCCCTGGGCAGCCTGTTCCAATGCTTGATAACCTTTCCAGAAATTTTTTTTTTCCTAATATCCAATCTACCCCTCCCATAGCACAACTTAAGGCCATTTCCTCTCATCCTGTCACTAGTTACTTGGGAGAAGAGATAAACCTCACCTCACTACAACCTCCCTTCATATAGTTGTAGAGAGAGATAAGGTCTTTCCCAGGCCTCCTTTTCTCCAGGCTAAACATGTCCAGCTCCCTCTACTCCTCCTCATCAGACTTGTGCTGCAGACCCTCCAGCACCTCCATGTCCTTCTTGCAGCAAGGAGCCCAAAACTGAACACAAATGCAGCAGATCAGAATAAGATAGCCTAAAAGGAAAACCGGTTTGGAACAGACTGCAGCTGTTACTCTTTTCAAAAATAAAGAATCTAAAACACCTCAGAAAAATCAATCTGCTTCTGTTATGCACTGAATTATTTGGCTCATCTAATGGACCATGAAAGTGAATTATCTACACAGGGCTCTTGTCCACTGTTTCCTATTTAGAGATGGCTCAAAGACTGAAAGGTTATCTGTATACACATTTATGAAATGCCTAACAAACTGCTTGAAATGTCTTTAGATTTAAATCAATGAGTGTATATTGAAGAACACTTATATAAGGAAGACTTTTCATCCTAATGCCTGCAGTATTAACAAGAAGGAACATACAGAAACAAGTTGCACTTTCCCTCTTTGTCCCCAGATTATGTGTGACTTCTTCCAACAAAAAAATCTGAAGGCTGGTTCTTTGCTGTTTAAATGCACTATATGAGACATCAACCCAGAATGGGTGTTTACCTACTGCTACACAGCTCAATAACCTCTGTGGTACAAGAGGGTGGTTTGTTTCTTCTTTAATTGCTTGTACTGCTATAAACCACTTTGCAAACTATATCCCTTATGCATAACATGAGTATATTTTGGCAGTGCCAAAAATCTGCTTGTACTCCTTACTGCTTGGCTAAGTCAACACAAGCTTCCCAAACTAAATCAAAATGCATAAAATACATTAAAAAAATGTCACAATCCAAAGGAACCGTATCTTTCTGATAAGAATTAGTCCAGTTCCAGCTGTGGTTGGCCACGTTTTGCTGGCCATTGCTGTGGGGCAACCTTGGATGTCCTGTATTCTCCCTATCCTGGGGACTTCCAGATCTGTTTCTTTCTTCATGGCAAAAATCTTTTCTACTTTGGTGGGTTAAGACAGGGTAAGAGTCAAATAGATCCCCCCAGGCAGTGTGCTCAGAGTTTTCAAATTAATCGCCCAAGGTCAGTGTTTTCTCAGTAATAATATGACAGCTTGTTGGTACAACTGTTGCTGTAAAACCATCACATCTACTGGCACAGCCCAGCTGAGGCACTCAATTCACTCTTGCTGTGTCTTCACATTATTTTGCTTTATTCAGAGCCTGATGCTATAGCCCAGGGTTTCTGTTCCTGTAGTCCAGAACAAAACTTCAGAGAGGGCGTGATAATGAAATGTGTCACAAGTATTTCATGCTGAGATCTCGTAGATGGAAACTGAGGTTATTCTTCATATTGAAAACTGATGCTCAAGAGCCATGTCCAAATACATAACATTATAAGGGATGCATCCTTCTTTAGGAGAGAGAAGAGTTTATTGCTGATTGTCAGAACACTATGGAGGGTTCCTTACTGGCCTCTTCCCCAGGGCCAGTAATTTTTTCAGGACAGTGATTTCTAAGGTCTCTTCTAGTCTGATGAGGTAAATACCCTCCCACTTTTTAAGTACCCTTGCATCAGTCACTGAATTTGCTTTAGAAATTTTTATCTGGTGGGTTATGTCCATGTAGTGCATCACAGATGGACACTGACTTTCACCCTGCTTCTTGGACTCTTCCCCCAGAGATATTCTTACCCCTCCAGGCAACACCATGGTACTGGTCAGAGCCCAAAGGTGAGTTTTCCCCCATAATGTTATTCAGCTCTTCACAAAATAAGTGATTTGGTGCCACCAGAGGGCTGTAGTTCTACAGCAGGAGCAGGCTGTGGGCTGGAGATTCAGTACCATGTCAGTCCCTAATGTAAGCAACCCCAGAGACTCCTGCAGAGAATTTGCTTTGCAGCATGAAAGAAGTTGAGTTTTGTCCTTATTGCAATAGTAGATGTGCTGCAACAAGCTGTTGCTTTTGTTCAAGTGGACCAGATCCTGCTGGGATCAGGATGAGTCCCCTGACAGAGGTGGATGTCCTGATATAAAAGGTACATAGCTGTTGCAGAGCTCAGGACACATCTCCCTCCAGACCAGCCCAAATAAATACCCCAAAGTAACAGCAGCACTGGGACAGAGCCCTTTCTAGGATCCCATCTTGAAATCAGGCCAGAAGAAAGTCTGCTGCACGTATCTGGTGCTCAGTTGTGCTCCTCAGAGAGATGGGCATGGAATTAGAGTAAAGAAAATTACATTGTTAATTTTTGTAGTGATCATAAACAAAATTAAAATGGAAGAAATTTTTTGTCTGTTTTGTTCTGGCAAGTCTGTGATAGTAACTAAGTCTCTCAATTACAATGGTAGGCAGACAAGCTTTACCCAGTTAAACAGATTTTTTTCCCCTTCATTTTGGCTATGAGCCAGAAGAAATGCCACTCTAATATATGGCTTTTCAGTCAAAGGATCAGATGTAAAAATTGGATGAATACTCAGGATTTTCTTTTTCATTTTCAGATTTCTTTTTATTCTATCCACTTGGATTATTTTTTCCCTTTCTGAATAATGCATAAAGCAGCAAAGGACAATATAACAAAAATAAATTAGATCTCTGACAGGTGGTTTAGACTAACTCAGACTTTCTGGGTGAAAAAAGGGGAACTCAAGAAAGTAAGAAGACAGTTTGAGCTAATTCCAGATAGCATTCCTTTCAGCACTTAATCCCTGACCTGGGGCACAGGATTGCACCTATCCATACACCTCATTATTTAATCATTGCTAATTTGTAAGGACAGAACATTTTGGAGGTACTCTCATATGTGTCTGTATCTTGTCACCCTGAAAATGCTTAAAATTGAAATTCCTATTTAGTCTTTGTAGAAATAACCTTTTTTAAGAAGTTGATTCAGAAGCTTCAAGTACTGTGTCTATTTCCTTGGCACTTCAAACCACAAAAATTTCATTTGAACAATTCTTGTTTTCGATGAGTGAAATATTTCAAACCAAATTTTTCCATGCAACCTTAAGATTTTTCCCATTTCTTTTTGAGTGAAAAACATAGTAATTGATACATATAATTTTGATGGGACCAATAATATACTTCACTGTACAGAAGAGAGAAAATAAATCACTGAAGAGTTCATGATATGAGGAAAGAAAAGACATAGCATTTGGTAACTGAGACTGATAGCACTGGAGATTTAATCAGCATATGCAGTTTGATAACCAAGATGCCTTGGCAAGAGCAAACAGAGCTTTAAAGATTGCAAGAAGATTGGATCAAGACTGGCTGACAGGAAAGAAGATTAAACTAAGTAGAAATGTAAAGTTTGTCTGTGTGATGTTTGACCCAATGAATGCAGTAAAAAATTACTAGCCTTCCTAAAAATGTTATATAAGCATATGTAGCTCACAGTAAAATTCAGATTCTGATCATGAATCAGTAGTCCCTGTCTCTCTCTCAATCATCGACAATAGCACGTCTCATAAACCAAATGGTCTTTCCTTACATACAGGAAAGAAGGAGTAAGAAGCTTTTCCTGTGGGGGTGTTTGATTTCCTGGGGGCAGAAAAAAAGTGCAAAGGCAGCTGAACAGAATCCGGGCTCCACCTGAGCCCTGCAGGCAATAGTCTGAATTCCTGTGACAGAACAAGGAAAACAAGAGCCAGAGGAGATGTGCAATTGCTTCATCGAGAAATATCCCAAACGAAGAAGCAATAAAATCGGGCAAGGGAGACAAGAAGAGACTAAAAAAGGAGGCAAAAGGACAAACTTACATTTTTGGCTGAAATTCAGCAGCTGTCTGCATACACCAGGCTGGCTGTTTGGAGAGCACTACCAATAGTAACACAGAGGAAGAGCTAATGGCATCTCAGCACTGACAGCAATGGGAGGTCCAGCACAGAAAACAGTACAAGGAGCCTCCAGGAGACTAGGGAGAGAACTGGGGATGGCTCAGACCCCACTCCTCTCCTGCCTCTGCCCCAGGAGTGGCTCAGTGTGATGGTCTTGTTAAGGACAGCCTTCACAGAGGAGGATGAGTGAGACCACAAACCACACATGTTCCAGCACCTGCAAATCTGAAAAGCTGACCCTGATCCTCACAGCTACCAAAGGCACCTGCCACTGAGGTTAAACTGGAATTCAGAGCTAATTGTCCTTCCTGGCCCCACAGGCCAAAAAATGGAGCAAGAAGAGAGCCAGAAATGGGTATCTTTCCTCCCCAGCAGCACCAAAGTGCACACAGCATCTCCTCCCTGTCTCTGATACCAGCAGCTGTTACTGTTTTTTCCTGCCCAGGACAACAGTTAAAACTCACACATCTGGCAAATGACAATGTTTTTCCTAATAGCATCCACATGGGTGTGTGCTCACTCTGAGGAGCTGCTCTCAGATACATTTGAGCAACATTTCATCACAATACTAGGGATGAATATATAGCCCCAAAATTAAATGAACCATTACACACACTGTGCACAGAGAAGACTGTAAATTCTAAACACACACCATTAATTTCTCTTCCTCTCCCTCTGTCTTGAATATTTAGCAAAGAACTACTAAAATCCTGCCTTAAATTCTCAGAATTTAATAAAACTAGATAAGATGTTTGAATTATCTCCAGCAGCAGATACATAAAAAAGGTACTCAGCAGGGCTGATTTTTACTGGATCACATTTCCAGTGCAGTGTCACAGGAATGAAGCAGATATGTTCTAATTCAGAAGGCAATTTTAAAACCTGCCCTGTTTTTCTGGAAAATCACTCTGCTCTCAAAGCTGCCAAAGGTATTTTAGCAACAAACAGACGTAGAGAGGAAGAAGTAAACAACAGAGGTTTGTGTCTTGAGAGCAGGAAACAGAATTCACCAATTGCAACAAAACTGACCAGAGAATTTTTTGAAAAGAAATTACACCAGGCTAGTGTTTCCTTCTCCTTCCCTAATTTCACCATAAATGAATGTGGAAATGTTAAAGCATGTAAGATGTGGCAGGATAAATTAAGACATTTTGGATAAATGAGAGGTGAAAACAGAATTATCTCCCTTTCTGTTTGTATTGCTTTTCAGCTCTGCTTGTCATGAGTCCCGTTAAACAGGAAACATGATAAAGCACTTTGTTCACTAAAAGTTCAGGAAACAAAAAATGATGTCTGTGACTTGAGGAGAAGACCTAAACAGTATTCATTAGAAATTAAACCCTTCCTGTGGTTGAAGCAACACTCCATCTGTTCATTGCAATTGACATTGGTTTGCAACAGTCCAGCAATCATCTTATTGTTGTAATGGCATAAGACTGGTTAGAGGACATGCAGGCTACCAATAAAGAAAGGAATTAGTCAGGTTAATGCATATAGGGGAAAAGTCCAGCTGTCATCATAAATACAAGTTTTTCCATGTTATAAACGCATTTGAGGAGCCTCTTGTTCATCTCTTAGATGGCCTACAGCAGGGAAAAGTTGGCTATGGTGCAGCATCAATCACTGACATTCACAGGTATTTAAGTAAAAAATGAGAGTCCTGCTTATTCCCAGCCTCTTTCTGAATGGCGTGTGTGGAAAGCAGATCACCATGAAGGGCTTAGGTGCCAATTTCAGGTTTTGAGGGAATAATGACAACTCCTGTTTGACTGGTTTTTGGGTATTTGAAAAGCAAGCCTAGACACCTAAAGTTTTTCTTATGCTCTCCAGCCACTCTTTCCTGCGAACAGGTTACAGGGTCTTTCTGGCAGCTGAATCACTGGTGCAGAGCTTTTCGGGAATTCTGGAATCCCCAATCATCTACAGAGAGACATGAAAACAAAACAGCCACCCTGTTTACACGTTGCTGGGAGGTTGGTTTGTTTCTTTTTCTTCCCTCTTTGCCTGTGGATTTTTTTTTTCCCATTGACATGCTAAGAAGCACTGATGGCTAGGTCCTTGAGAGGGGAGGAGGGGGATGGCGGAGGAAACACCTCGAAATCTCGAAGCAGGAAAAGGAGGGTGGGGGGCAATTGCTGGCTCACTCGCTCTTGGTCTCGGAGGAGAAAGGTCAGAAAGGTCACTGCTGCTACTGCCGTCATCCCCATGCCAGGAGCAGTTTTCTTCTCTTGGTGGACCCCGCACCCCTGCCCTTGCTAGGACACCTGTCTTTCAAACCAGGACAAGCGTCTTCACACAAAGGCAGCACAGCAGAAGTAGATCCAAAGGTGGGTTTCACCCTCGTGTCCCCACGCTCAGCTGCTCTGTGCTGCTCTGCAAAGCTGTAATCACCCTTCTGCAATGCAGAGAAAGGCTCACTTCTTGAGCTTATCAGCACACTCACTTCTGAGCTGTACAGGCATTTGGAAGCAAGATGGTAAAAGAGCTGCTAATCCAAAGATTAATTAATTACCCTGCCCAGTGATTGTTGCCGGCTCATGTCACAAATGAATGGCCATTTTTTTAAAGATTTGGGTTTTATAGGCTGTTATGAATCATCTAAACAACTCACTGTCTCGTTGACTAAAACGCACTTTAAAGCTCCTTTACTTTACAAAGCACTTGTTAGAAAACTTAGGAGTGGCACCTGTGAAGTGTGTACCTACATGTCTCTAGCTTCAGAAAAGTATTGGAAAATGCCTCTTCAAGGACATGGTCCTAATTAGACTTTTAATTGATCTGCTTTTTATCCACTCTCTTATACCAGTACTACTATGGCCTGAGTCGCTGGAGATTTTCTTCCTGGTACCCTTAGCTGTCATCATGCTTCCAGTCTTGATTGTATCTAAAAACAGCCAGCAATAAGCAGGGTAGCAGTCTGAGAGGGTTGTCAGTAGGATAAAGTTTCTGAAATTAACTTACAATCAGAAAAATTCCTTCTCAGCAGTGAGAAACAGTTCCAATTTCTTTCCATTTTGTAATTCCCTCAGAAGGATTCTCCTGGTTTAAAAGACAGGAGAAGGAAGGCAGGAACATCCCTGGAATGGAAAATACAAACCCCTCTCCTGAAATTATAATAACCATGAAAAATTACAAGGCTTTCAGGATATGATCTTTTCAAAGATATGGGAAAAGAAATAACAGGTCTTTACTAGGAGATATAAGTTTGTATACATAGCAAGATGCACAGCAACAACAAAGTAAACCCCAGAAAATCCAATAAGCAGCCTTTTCTCCCCTGTCCAGGGATTTCCCCTTTGGTGCAGTCATGACATCAACCGCCAGGGGGCGCTGTTGGCTCGCGTTGCCGCAGAGCCGCTGCAGTGACTCCGCCGGCACGCCAGGGGGCGCTGTTGGCTCCAGCTGCGCGCGGCCGCTGCAACCACAGAGAACCAGGGAGAACCAGAGAGACCCACACAGACCCAGAGAGAACCACACAGA
>VZTT01015502.1:4913-15505 GCA_013400855.1 Buphagus erythrorhynchus | reverse complement strand
CAGTATTTTATTAAATCATAACTTCATTATGGGGATAAATTTACTGGCATTTGGCAACACACTCCAGAATATGAAGTAGGAAAGAAATCATAGAAATATCAGCCCCTTCACTGACAAGCCAGCTTCTCTTAATAGATTTTTGTTCAAGGTTTATTTTTAATTACCATTAAATCAGACTTCAGATTTTCACCAAAATTCACTACTTTGACATCATCATTGCTCATGTAGCTGTAAACACAAAATGGATATCACAGCTACGGGATGAGACAAACCTTGACGCCGGTCAAAGCAGTCTGCCATGCATGAGGATAAATAGGAGATACCAACCAAAACTTAGAAAAGGCTGTCTCTGATTCTTTATCAGAGGAATATCCTTGACAATAATCAGCTTCTAAAGAAATGTCATCCCAACCTAGTGAAAATGCCCCTGCCATCTGTTACTTTCATTTTGAAGGACTTGTGAGTGCCATCAGTAGGAAATCACCTTTCTTTGTTTGCCAAAACTGCTTTAGATCCTCTGTACGTCCCTTCATGTCTCCTTCTTCTTGTATGACTTATTTATGATCTATTTCCTCCAGAGGCAGCTCCAGCCTCATTAAAACTGACTCCTGTTGCCTTGGCTGAGTGTAGCTTCAATGGGAAAGCAACATCTGAGTGCACTGGTTGACCTGAAACTTACTCTTTAACTCTAGCCCAATCAGCTGTCAGAATTTTATCAAAAATGAGATACATTGTAAGAAGGGAAAGCTTTATCCACATTACTTAATTAGATATGTTTTAATAAAGACATGACCTACTGCCTCTCTTCCCACCTGCAAGCACTATAATTAAAGTTTCTCTAACAGAACAGCAAGCTATTTTTGTTCTCTTGCCTTTTGAAAAAATTGAATACAATTCTGTGGAACTTGAGAAGTGAAAAAGGAAAATATGTCAATCTTAGCACTATGATAAATCTTTTTTTTTTTTTTTTTTGCTTTGTGGATGAACAGTTAAACACCTAAAACAGTAAACAAACAAAGGTAGCAGGTATTCTTGAAGTTCTGGTTGGTACCTTAATCTTTTCCTCTAGTCAGTAGGAATGTTTGTTGTGTAAAAGCATTGAAAATCAACACACTTTTGTTTATTTAGCCACATATGGGTAATTAGGGTCCTTAGCATCAAAACCATCTGGATTTTCACAAGTTGTAAACACATAATGCCTCTTACGTCAATGTGCGTATAAAAAAAATATAAAAATCATACACATGATTCAGTGAGATTTTTAGGTATTAATCTATGTGTATGGATCTATTTGAACTGACATAATAACTAACATGAAAAAAACCAAACCTCTAAATTAATATGAATTTTATTTAAATGGAGGCAAACCCAACTACCACATTTTGTAGTCTTTTTATTCCAGGAAATAACTACCAATGAATAAGTTTAAGAAAATGTAAAATGTTGCAAAACTCATGTTCCAACTTTGAAAATTATAAAAGAAATAAATTTTCAAATTTCATTTCATTTACCAAACTCAATGCATGTTTGATAAATCCTTAAAATGCCACATTGGGAGAATAATCCATTCACCAACACAGACAAAGCAAAATGAATGAGCAACCTTATCTGAAAACTGAGAATATCTTCTGTTGTTTATAGTTGATATGCAGGGAACCTGAATCATGTATATGAGAGTCCACAAGCATAAAGAGTAAAGCAAAAACTAATGTCTCTAGTATAGGAGGCTAATAAGTTTAATTCCAGACAGGCCTTAGTTTTATTCTGAGTGTTATTTGAGGAGACTAAAAGTCAGTGGGTTTCAAAGAAAGAGTTTGAACTTCATATCTATTTACTGACACACTACATGAAAGATAATGATGAGATCAAGACAAGCAAAAAAGACATGTTATGAAAAGCCATGGGCAGGTTGATACTCTCAGCACTTTCAAGGAAAAACATCCATAAGTCAGGGAGTGCAGGTGTTTCAAATGAAGTGCTGTAAGGCAGTGTGCCTTAGCAGACTGCATCGAAAGGCTCAGCACAGAGCCAGCATTCACAGCAGCAGTCAATGTGCCACTTTAAGCAAAACACCTCCTGGTAACTGAAATACTTCATTTTAAAATCTCACATGTAGAAGAACTGTTGAGACTTCCATCACATTCCTGAGCATAAAACCTAATCTTATCCAGATGTACTAACAGACAAAAAAATGTATTTCCTATGGTTAAATAATTGCAACTGAACTTACTGACCTGTAAAGATCAGTGGAAAATGGAATATTGCATGTCAGAAAGTGACCTCAAGTCAGAATAAGGAGGCTTAATGAAAAAAATAATTATGAAACCTTAAGGTGTAGACTAGAAGTTGTCTGTGAGACAAAGGAAATTGTATTTTTAGTCTACTCTGCCTTGGAAAAGTTTCAACTCAAAATTATCTCCATAATGGCAAGTCACACTTCTAGACAGTGATCAGTGATCTAGAATCTGTACTCTGTGAAAGCAAATGAAATAGCTGTTATTCAGTTTAGAGAAGACACAACTGAGGGATGTAAAAGACCACTGCAAAGAGATTAAACTATTCTCCATTAAGCATTCTGGGTAGCTCAATAAGAAATATTATGTAATTATCACAAAGACAACACATTTTAGGGTAATTTCTACAAGGAAGCATTGTTAGAACACATACCTTACTCTGGATCACTAATGTCCTAAGATTCAGTTAGATTATGTTTCAGGAAGTGTACACTGCAGGTGTCTTCTAGAGGACAAGGACATAGAAATGTCCAAAGATGGGCTGAAGGATCTTCTCATATCCTTCTGTACATTTTGTACATAATTTTCCAATGTTTAATAACTTCTTTAAGTGGTTGTTTTTGTTTGAATGTATATAATTTTGAGCAGTCTCAGATATAAGGTGAAATTTGGACTCAACAGTGCAGATTTTTTCCTCTCTTCTTCTCTGTTACTCTACTCTCTTACAAAGCACCTCATTTTTGATGAAATTATACTATTAATTCTGAAAAGTATACATTTCTTTTAACAACTTTATCCCTTGGAAAAAAAATAGGCTTTTTAAGTAATGTTTTCACTTCTTCACTCTCTGAAAATGGTGTAAGAAATTCAGGATTTCAACTTTATTTCATCTTTAGTCTTTCTTAATCCAATTATAACTACAATGAGCAGAAGCATTAAATGCAGAGCTTGTGTACAAAATCCAATGAGATATGTGTGAGGTGTGGCTGCCTTTATCCTTCCCTGCTAACCTTGCTGTTCTCCATTTCTCATGAAAGAGAAGCACTTGCATTAGTGCACTATTGCCATTGATTTATTTTCAGTAATATCCCTGCTAAGTATTTGACAGCATTACAAGAGGAAAGAAACACAGCTTCTTCTACAAGTAATGAAAAACAGTGATATATGCCCAGTAATGAAGAGCAGTAACACTACCTTTCAAAAGTAGTGGAAATCTATTGAAAGCACTAAACCATCCCTGCAAAAGTTTCTGTCCCATGAAACAGCTGGATGCTCACATGAGTCTATCTCATAATAATGCTTTACAAAGGATAGAATATAACATAGAGCAAAACCAGCACCATTTCAAAGGTTACTCCCACTCCAAGAGCAACTTAACACTAGCCTCTGTATAGCAAAACACACAATAGGAATGTTCACACTCAATCCCTCAAGGGATAGCACAATTTACTATGCTAAACAAAGATACTAGTCCAGACTCTGAATGATTTGATCTGTTTTAGAACAGGGAGGTAAAGAGTTATGTAAATTCATATTTGTATATTGGGTTATTTTAGGGAAGTCCAGATCTCCAAACACATCCAGAAGACAATATTCACATTGGCTGTAAAAATCCAAATCAAATCCAAATCCAAAATCACCCTTCACCAAAGCTAACAATTGGTGTGTTACACAGCTAGTATAGTAATTTTTCTCATAAAATACATGGTGTTGTCAGTATCACAGATCAAAATAGGCATTCTTTTACTGAGCTGCCTCCTGCACTTGCTCCTAGAAGTGGTCCCTTGCAAAGCAAAATAAAAGTAATCTTTCAAATTAACTGCAGTTAGAATTCTAACCAAATTAATCTGTCAAATGTTTTCCTTGCAATTATCCACCTTTTCATTCATTGTCTTTCTTGAACATTAGGCTGTCAGCTATGAGTCCCTGAAGTATTTCAATTGCTGTTTAGAGTAGCAACTTGTGGAAACTCACATTTTGGTGTTTGGTCTAGCCTCCTAGCTATGATTTGTTGTGAGGGGTCATCCCTCATCACCAAGGTTTCTTTTAGTGTGATGAGTTAGGATGCATGAGTGAAATAACTACAATCCAGTAATTCTTTAAAGCAACCTTGAGAATTCACACTTACATAGCACAATAGGAAAACATTGGTGTCAAGGTGGTCTCATCTTCTTTACCTATTTGTAAACTCTAAATGACAGTAGGGGGGTGACCTTGACTGCATGACAGGTACCCAGCAAGCTTTTCTATCACTCCCCCTCATCTGGACAGGGGACAGTAAATATAACAAAAGACTCATGAGTCAAGCTGAGGACAAGGGAGATCACTCACTGTTACCATCACAGGAAGGATACACTCAACTCAGAGAAATAATTTAATTTATTTCCAATTAAGTCACTGCAGGATAATGACAAAAAACCTAAACCTTCAAACACCTTCCTCTCATTCTCTCCTTGATCCTAGGCTCAGTATCACTCCCACAATTTTCTCTCCAACCTGCCATGACAATGGCACAGAGGGACAGAGAAGGGGGATTACAGTCAGTTCATCACATCTCCCCTGATCCTGCCTCCTCAGGGGGAGGACTCCCCACAGCCCTCCCCTGCTTCAGCACGGGGCACATCCCACGGGAGACAATTCTCCATGAACTTCTCCAACATGTCTCCTTCTCACAGGCTGCAATTCATGAACTGCTCTAACACGGCTTCCTGCACAGGATGCAGCCCTTCAGGACCAGGCTGCTCCAGCCTGAGTTCCCTGTGGAGTCACAAATCCTGCAGGAGCCTGCTCCAGTGTGGGTCTCCCACAAGTGCACAGGTCCTGCCAGGAGACTGCACAGGTCTGGGCTTCCCACAGCCTCCTTTGGACATACACCTACTCTAGCACGGGTTCCTTCATGGGCTGAAAGCAAATATTTGCCCCACCATGGACCTCCATGGGCTGCACCACAGGCTGCAGGAGAATCTCTGCCCTGGAGCACCTCCTGCTCCTCCTTCTGCACTGACCTTGGTGTCTGCAGGGGCTTTTCTCACATATTCTCACTGTGGCTGCTACTCTGCAACAAGGATTTCTCCTCCTATTTTTGAATAAGTTATCACAGGGGTAATGCTACTCTTGCTGATGGGCTCAGCTTTGGTCAGTGTCTCTAAAGCTTCTTACTGAAGCTGCCCCTGTACTCTGCAATCTCAAAACTCTCTCACTCAAGCCCAATACAATGGTTCTTATCTTTAATTTCTATCAGATTAGCCACCGAGATCATGAAGGAGATAGCATTTATTTTCCCTAGTGTACACTCTATTGTTTAGCACATTCACTGAAACATAGAAGAATAGCAAGTAGTTCAGCTTGCAGGACCTTCAGGGGAAGCACAGCTCTCTTTGTACCATGATTAGTTCTGATAATAGGCCATATGCCAGATACTTTATCATTGTTAATAATGTTCAGTGTTGAGCAACCTTTAAACATTACTACAAAGCAAACACTTTGAGCTAGAAGGCACAGGAGGTACTATCTCTTGGTATCATTCTCTTATGACTATTTGTATTTTCTAAGCAGACTCATGTTCTATTTAAAGTAATGGGTTGCTTACAGTTATGGGATGCATTCAGTAGAAAATTATCAGCTATCACAGAAAATATCTTCTATCCATGAAAACATCTAACCAGACAGTATTTTTATTACACTTAGAAAACCCTCTTTCCTTAACACACATATTACCACAGAGAAACATTAGAACAAGAGTGGCAAATGCAGCACATCAGGCCGTGTTTTTCAGCAATCACACCAAACACACTGTCACTCATAACTGAATGCCAGCTATGGAAAAAAGGCCCCTTATCCACCAGGACAATGTCCCGTGTCTCTGACAGGTACAGTCAGGCTCTTGCTGATGGGCTGTCCTATCAAGGTACTCTCAGAAAAGTAGAAGTTGCTTTTCTTTCACTGTATTTTGAATTAAGATACAGTAACACCTATTTTTAGCACACAGCAAGAACTATCTACTTTTATCCACTATTATCCTCTATTTTGTCATTGAAACTAAATACACTTGAAAAGTAACAAGTTTCATAGAACAAGTTAAACACATTGTTACTACACATCCATGCATTGATTTTTTTACCATGCATATTTTACTCATTTTAAACTTTTGTTTTTAAAAGTTTTTTCTGAATAGTATTATTTACTAATTTTTGGTGGATAACATATATGTATATGATGGCATCATAACTGATAACATCTTAATATGTTTCAAAACCTTAGTTGCAAAACTTCCTCCTGCCATACTTAAGAAGAAAACTTTCTAAGAATAGCAGAAAAACTGAAGATGTCTTTTCCATCTCGGAGCTAGACTCCACAGAGCACATAACACCCCTTTAAAAGAGACAGTGATAACTACCAGAATTTCTTGACAATTTTCACTTTTGATAAAGACAAAATACAATATGACATACTACAATGGACACAGTCAAAATTCTACTACTAAGGATGGCACACGCTTATGAAAGGGGGATCAGAAATTGTTACAAAGACACGAAAAGATAAGAAATATCTAAAAGGGTATTATTAACAATATTGGAAAAGCTTATTAAATTATGTTTTATTATAGACACAAAGACCTGAAATGCAACTAAAAATAGCAATCCCAGCATAATTAAAAATATATATAGGGATTGAACATTTATTGAACATAAGTATTTTTTTCAAAAGGAAAGTGACAATTAGTAAGTATAGCAACCTGTATTTTATTTCAGTATATGGTTTAATAAATAAAGAGGTTGAAGATAATAGCTCATACCTAGAGGACTCTCAAGAGTTTAAAAAGAGATCCGTGGCATCTATGCTGTAACATTTTATATAATCTCAGACAGAAAGGACTTTTTAGTGCAAATTATCTTTTTCAAATACTCATGGAGACCAAAAATTTAAATTTTCTGGTGATGTATTTATCAAAATTTCTGTATTTTTGTTTGAAATTCATGGCTTAAAACCTGTTATCTCTCTAAATCTCTTCTTCTTCCAAGAAGTGGAACCACATCAATTTCTCCAGAGCCCTCTCCCATATCTAAATTCTGAAGCAGTATATGTCCTATCTGGGCTTCTGAACACAGTTTGGCAACTGAGAATATCAAGTACATGAAGTCATGGCTTCATAGATATATTACATCTACGCTCACTAGCTAACTCAGTTTTCTGTTGAATTGTGCGTGACTCTACAAAACTGCAAGTACATCATTTCTCACGTGCTTGTCTAAGTGAAACAACAAACAGGCTCAGAAATTATCACTGGCAGTGATTGTCTGGGCTAATGTATGAAAATTGACATCCTTAAGCAGTAAGATATATGGAAAAATGGAGCAAGAAGGCTCAGTGATTTGATGAAGGCCAGATATCACAAAGCAGTAAAAGTGAGTTAGATTTATAGCAGAGACAAAAAAAGCTTCGTTATGTATTTAAGCTGGATGTTCAATATCTGTGTTAATCTTTTTACTAATCTTTCATTTGTTGGGTAAACTAGAGATAAGATTATTTTTTTAATTACTATGTTACTATATGCCACATGCTATTATACCACCAAAAATCATCTAAAATGAAGCAATTAGACCAAGTAAAACCTTTGTCTTGAATTTTCTCATCAGCATCTTTCTTTCATAGTCCCATGTTCTACAACTATTTCAAATGTAAACGAAGTCCTAAAGTCAAGATAAACTTGAGCTGCTGTCTAGTTTTGCAGATTCAGTAAAGCTAAAGAGATCAGAAGGTGTTTTGCTTCTATAGGTATTTCAAGCCCTAGCTGGTCCTGCTCTCTTCCAGAAGAGAAGCTGGAAATGCTTTTCCCAGGGAGAGTGAAGAGAAGGAGATTATTGAAGGCACTTAGAGACATTATCACCCTCTTCCCAAACGGGGTAATTCAGCAGGATGATAGACCTGTATTCCATTGCACCTCTAGTGAGTCCTTTGAGAAAGAGGCAGAGATTGCATTTTCTGTCAAATACACTTTATTGCAAGAGATAAGTAAGGGATGTGTTAGGCCATTTGGAGGGTTCTGAAAGCAGTATTACACATTCAGTCAAAGAAGGAAAACTTGACCCTCCAAGGACCCTAATGCTTACTCTAGTCAGTGCAAAATTATTTGCCACAATTCACCTGCTAAATCATGAGGCAGAGCAATGAAAAGAACAGATTTTCTTAATATCACTCAGGTGATTGGTCTATCTGGTAATTCCTTTTGACACTAAAATGAACAGATTAAGCAGCAGGAAATGACACAGCAGCCAAATTCCTAACACTTGCTGCCCATTTCAGCTGGATTGCTGCACCCCTCCCGAATCACACATTTGTAATATATGCAATATCCAATGAATCCCTGATTAGAATTTCTGTTTTACCTGATATCCTACTATGTGGTTGGGGCTTTTTTCCCTAAGGGAAAAACTAAATCTTCAGCAAAATAAAGAATCACTCGTGCAGAAATTTTAGGGTAAATGTCCAAACAGATCTCAGATCCCTTCTCTCTACAAAGTTATGTCCAAGGAAAATCCTCCCTAGTTACTAGCAGTACAAGGCCTATAAGGTGCAGCTAAGCAGTGTCCATTTAACTTGATAAATTTATGATATATATACCATTTAACTCAAAAGGAAGCAGTAAGAAAACACTCATGTTATTGCTGTATTTTCCACAGTGGCTAACCCATGGCTAAAATAAGAATTTAACTCTCTGCAAAGCTGTATTTATAAGCTGACTAGAAAAATAACTTTCAGATAATAGACTAGAAGAGCTCCATTGGGAATAATAGTAATGGAATATAAAAAAAGCAAGCCAATCATCAATACCAAATTATGATATACCCGCATATTTAGTGAAAAAAAATATTTTTCTAATTTTCTTTTATATATATTTCAGGATCTATGATAGAAATAATTTTTTTAAAACAATTGTATCAAACACATAAGATAGAGAAAAGATCTTTACCAATAACAGATAGTCTAGATATTCTTTGCACTATCTGCTAAGTTTAAAATATAGTTTGCATCTCTAAATCATATTCTATAATTCATTTCCATTTAGCATGCCTCTTGGCAAGCTGGCCAGACTTCTCCTTGGAGAGCAACTCCTAGACTTCAGCTTGAAATCTCATGACCTGTATTTTACCCCATTCCAGTTACACTGCACCCTTTGAGTTTATACACAACATACTTAGATTTCCAGGCTGAACAGCAGAAGAACAGCACTGATTAGAGGAGACAGCAAAAAACAGTGGAGATGATGTTCAGTGAAAGAAATACCAAAATCACACATTTCTCACTGCTGGCATCTCTTAAATTTCCACTCCCTCCACACAACCCAAGGATTTCTGTTGACTTTTGCTCACTAGAGTTTCTGTTACTCCTAGCATCACACAGAAGATTGCTACTGAAAAAGGTCAGAGAAGCTGGTGGTAAAAACAGTAGTGACAGCATTGGAGGCAGCAAGATTTTCACTGCTTCAAACTCATATTCTATGTCCTATAGTAAAAGCAAGAAGAAAATTTGAGGTAAAGTGATAGTTTGTGTGCAATTACATAGAGGAAATGAAATTTAGAAGCAATAGGTGTGAATTTTTCATAGAAAGCACAGGGTTCAAGTTTGAAATAAGGGATATTGCTTATAATTTTTTTAAAAGCAATAGGAAATAGCTTAAGGGAGAGGAAATAATTGTATTTTTAGTATTTTTATTCTATCGAACTATCTGTTAGGAAAATTAACACTACCCTAGAATACATCAAGGGAAAGCACAATAGTATTCTATCTTGGTGATGCTAAATTGTTTGATTCTACATGTGTGCTCCTCTTTACCTTCTGATCATCATCCTTGCTAAATAATCTTTAATGTCCCTTCAATTCAAACTATTCCATGATGTTCATGGGTTTTTTTTTTTATTTTTTACATTTGTAGGGTTTTTTGGTTTTTTTTTTTTTGTTGTTTTCTTTTTCTTTTTTTTTTTTTTTTCCCCTGAGATGAATACAATGATACTTGGATTCCATAAGTGCATTCACAGGGTACCTCTACAGAATATGCTCACTGGAATAAAGAAAATGTCATCACCAAGTTTTATCATTCCTGGTGGCTGATCTCATAGATCTTAAATTGCATTGAAGGAAGAATGTGAAATCTTCAAACTTGTTTTCGGAAGCTGAGGGTGTGATGGGCGTGGGGCATGTCTTTCCTTTGACATTTGAAGACATAGCAACAGATTACTCCCCTCAAAATTCTACAAAAAATTGATTTGCATAAATGACCTGTGACCACTGAACTCCACAAAGAAAACCCTAGGGCAACAAGCCTTAAAATGCACGTGAAGATAACTATGCATTTGAGTC
>VZTT01015501.1:16997-27871 GCA_013400855.1 Buphagus erythrorhynchus | reverse complement strand
CAGAAATGGTATTAGAAGGGGGTTTCATATTTTTATTTTGTAAGAGAGAAAGTAAATATGTTCATATGTTAAACTCCAGTTTTAACACTTATGTGAAAGTTGTAAAAAAACCAGTCATAAACCTGGGGTGTTATCTGGGCTCCAGCTGTGCCACACTCAGTTAATTGCAGTAAATAAGTATCAAGCAAATTAAGTAAGGTTCACCCTTCTTTTTCTGCATCCTGTGACCACTCCATCATTGTGGCACTTATTCCTGAATAGAATGGAATTATGTGTTTTGATTTAGAAATCACAAGTTATTCCACTGCAACACAACTGCAGGCAGCCTGGCAAAGCCAGGGCTGGAGCCTGAGCCTCTGGGACAGGAGAGGAAGGTGAGAGGTGCTGTTCTGGGTGTAAGGCAGCATTAGGGTGTCAGGGGTGTAAGGATCCTATTAGCAGTGGGGCATCATCAAACCTGTCACAGAAGCTGAACCTGAGCTATGTAACTGATGGGCTCCAGATACTTGGAACAAACTTAACTATAAAGAAAAACTCTGAATTTTGAGCATTGTGTTTAATTTTGGTTTTGGGTAATGTATCTTCTTTAATTTATCAAAAGTCAATACCTGCACAAAAATAAGCACCACCATGTTCCTTATTACAGCTTTGTAAAACAGCAAGTTTGAGAGCTATGTGTTGCTCTAGAAAATCTCAGGTTACACAGCAAATTTGTCTCTTCACTAAAAGAAGCTTTAATGGTGATGAAACATAAAGTGTATTTTTATGGCCTCACTTTCCTAAAGTAGTTTGTGAATATGTGCCTTAGAAATGCTGACAGCAGAATTGGTGTCACTATATTTCTTCCCCAAAAAGAGACACAAGCCACTGCTTTGTGAAAAGTGAAGAATTTCCTAAGATTGTCTGTAACATGAAAATGTATTTTCAAAACATTTCAATAAATGGTGTTATTTGGAAGTGTTTGGGTTCCTACTAAAGAATCATGGTGCCAATTGTGAACTGCGATGTTAAGGGAAGAATTCATTATTTAATAATGTCCTAGTTATATTGTCTGTGAGAAAAAAAAAAGAGGGGTCAAAAAGACGTCCAACCTGGAGTGTAGCTGGAAGTGTACCCTTGCCAGTGCTCCTCCATGTAAAAGCAGTGTTCTGCCACAAGGGATGCATGTCATACTTGAGCTGACAGAGGCAGCAGCATGCTGAAATGGAAGAAGGCAAACAAGCCTTTTCCAGCCAAATCCTGGGCTGCCTTATGAGTGCTGCCAGCAGGCCAAGGAAGACAATCCTTCCCCCTGTGTAGTCCTGGTGAGGTCACACACAGAGTGTTGTGTCCAGTCCTGGGCTGCCCAGTACAAGACACACATGGTCCAGCTGGAGGGAGTGCACAGAAAGTTCTGTAGCTTGGTTGAGTTGGACCAGAAGCTGCCCTTTTTTGTAAAAAAGGGGAGCAACGTCCAAGTTTGGATGGGACTTCAGGGTAGGTATTGCATTTACCTGATTCTGTGCACAGAACTGTATCTTACTGAGTGTCTCCAGTCAAGTATTGCATCTTGGCAGTGTGGGTTTGTTTCACTGTCAGCTTTACAGGTGAGGTCCTGCCTAACATCCTTGATGTGTACTACCCTGAAGCTGAGGCTTCTTCCCCTTATTTAACTGCTTAGAGACATAACCTTCATGTGCTAGTGCGTAACACCTGCAGAGGTTGGATCTAATAAGGAGGATTTGCTTGACCAGACTATTCCTCATCAGGGAGTTCTTGTGGGGGGGTGGGCCAGGTGCTGCGTTAGGTTGCTGTTTTTCTGAAGCCAGAGTGACTGTTGATTCATAGTACCAAAAAAGGCTTACTGTGACCTGAGATTCATGGGACTCTGGCATACTTGTGAAATTCTCTAGAGCCATCTAAGCCCTGGCTTGTCAGGAAGACCCTGGAAGTTTTGAGCAATACCTTAAAAGTAGAGGCTGAGTTCTCTGCAAGAACCTGTGTTCTGTTACCAGGTTCCTGTGTAAACAGGAATTGCAGCCCAAAGCTAAGGAAGTTTTCAGGAAAGAAAACGCAGATTGTCAACAAACACAAGAGGCTTGCTGCCTAAAATGATGTGGAGGAGATAAGGGAGAGTCAAGTGTAAAAGCAACAAATAACTTACCAACCTGAGCTAACCTCCTCATGAGAGCTGTGTTACAGCTGCCATGGCAATGCAAATGAAAGTTTCTCCTCAAACTCTGTGTGATCAATGACAGTAGGGAGTGTGATTACAGCCCAGAGGACTTCTGAGCTGGCANAGGACTTCTGAGCTGGCAGTGAAGCCAGATCAGCACAAGTGAACCTATGTGGGACTGGCTGAAACTCATTTCCCACAACTTCACTGTTTGCACATGTGAGGTGACCAAAATCTGCTGAGAAGGGGAGTGGGGTGGAGCAAGAGGTGATCAGAATAACATTGTCCTTGGGAGAACAGGTGGCTTCTTCCAGCATTCTGCAGAAACCCATTCAGCATGACAGGGAAGCAAACAAATGATGCAGCTGTTTCTGTAAGTAGGACTGAATAACACCTCATATTTGCACACAAATAGAAGGAGGCTTCTTCCCTGGGACATCTGCATGGGAGTTGTGGTGTATTTCTGTGCCTCAGCATTTTATCCCATAGAGTGCTTAGTTTTTCCCTGCTAGCAAAGCGAATTGGTAGCTGTTAGCTCTGTAATAACTTCCAGACAAACCCTTCCTCTTATCACTTTACCCTATCCCCACTGTTGACATGGTTGGTACTTTGTTCAAGGATTTCTCACATTTTCTCAGCTAGCAGCCTGTGTATTTTTGATGATAGTGAACTTAGTATTTCAAATATTTCTCCCTTTATTGGGTACTGTCTAGATTTTTCAGGTATTCAGTTGTGTCTGAATTGGTAACAGGGTGAAATGAAGTGAGAACTCATCTAAAATAATTACATGAAAAGAGTCTGCATATGGTCTACTATGCAGCAGGCTCATATTTGTATAACTGCCCTAAAATGGCTCAGAATATTTACATCAGCATATATTAGGTGTCCAAAAAAAATGTTTATGTTGCCTCAGTTGGAAATTCCCTCTGAATAGCATTTAACATCCTACTGTGACCTAGCTGACCTACTGCTGGAATAAAGTCTATTAAAATGTCTTTCATCTTGTAAAAATTGTGTACTTTAATCTTTAGACTTTGATGATTTGTTTGTATGTGGAATATTTTCCCTGCTTGTAACATCCTAATTCATTTGAAGAAATTGGTTGCCTTATTGGACTCCTGGTAATGTGCTCTCACAAATTTGGATCAGAGCCTAGAAAACCAGCTTTTCCTGAAGTGTGGACAACATTCTGTGTTTCAGGAGTGCTCCTGGAAAGGTAAGGCTTTTTTTTCTACTTCTATAGACCCTCAGTTAATAATTTAAGAAACTTAAAAGTTGGAGGATCATAGTGAAGTTCACAGTAGCATCGTTTGGATAAACTAAGGACCAACTCAAGTCTTGGATTAAAGCATAATCCAAGACTCCATATATTTAAAGGAATGCATAATCCAAGGCTCCATATATTTAAAGGAAAAGTTAGGACAGTTTGCTCTGAGCTTCTGCATAACATATCCTCATCCAATAGCAGCTTCAATAAACCCTGATTTCATAGAGTCAGTTTGAGCAATAAAAATATGACCTCTGGTGTCTTTTTGTTTGAATATCGCTTTTGCTACCTTTGGAACATGGTCCTCATTGCCTAAATACAGATTGGCAATTTGGAGAAATAGTGCAGTTTTGGAGCAAACCTTCTTTCCACATGTGATTGATTTCCCACAGCAGCTGTTCTATACCAGACCTCAGATCCTTTTGAGGAAATAAAATTCAAAGATTCATTCCAAAACCTGGTGTAATTCATTTCTGAACCCACCTTGGGAAGAACACTGCCACAGGATGCCTCTGATGTGCATCCAGTGACCGTGTGCCAATAGAAGTCTTTCAAACCATGGAGATACTCTGTGATACNACTCAAGGTTCCACACAGGCACCATGCTCTGAGTTGCTGGGGGTGTGTTCTCATGTAAGACCACAAACCAGGCAGTATAGCCCTGGAGTCACCTGGCCTGGGTCTTCTTTGAGCTTGGTAAGTGTCCTACTTGAGTGATGGGACACTGCAAAATACAGCATCACACACAGTCCATGTGGGCCACACTTATATAAGCACCTACATGGCTAAATATTGATGCCTATGTGTGAGCTACTCACCACAGGCTCCTCTTGTACTCAGCAGACAAACCAGGAACTTTTCAGTCAGCCTTAGCAGATCACATGAATTACCTGTGTGCATTGTTTCTTCCTTGGCATGAACCTTAAAAAAGAGCCTGGCCCAAATGGCTAAGGTACATGTGTTTGGTCAGATGATTCTATTCCTCATAGGTCCTGATAGGTGTAGGTGCTGAACTGGGAATCAGTCACTGCCATTCATTGTTACTAATCAGCCAGATGTATCTGGCTCCCTTGGGTTTGGGGACTCAGTTGAGCAGTCTCACCCCTGGACAGCCTGAACTCCACCAGAATACAAAATTCATTCTTCTCTTGGGCCTCAAACCCATTTTCCTGTTAGTCAAAGCCTTGAATTTACAACCCTTTGTTGTTGAAGCCCAGCCAGGGGCCTGTCCCTGTGTGTCCCCAGTGTGGGTGCTTGGGTGAACATCTCTGACTGCCCTTGCTAGGACCAGCTCCACACAAGACACAGCAGCAGCAGAATCTGTCATCATGAGGTATCATGTAGTGCTCTCTCCCTGGAAAAATAACAATCCTTTCCCAGAGCACTCCCCCAGGACATAGCAGATATGACCTATTTCCTCCTGAGTTTCAGAGGCAGCCAGGCCCCCTCTCCTCTGGGGGCTGCCTGCTCCTTAAGGTTAAAACCAGTTCTCAGTACCAATATTCATGGCTCTCATCATATCAGGGCCATTTGCCAAAATCTCCACTGGTCCTGTGTTGGAAAATCAGCAAGGATATGATTCTGAAGGTGAGAGAGCAAGGGGTTCCTTGGGAGGGAGGGAGAGCCTCTGAGCCCATATTTTTAGACTGTGTATGAATTTTAAATAGATACTGAACAAAAGACAAATGGTCATTGGAAAAGGAGCCAAAGCACAGGACTTCCGTTTGTTAAACCAGTGCCATAAAAAAGAGGCTTTCTGGTTTTGGGCAAGTAAGTCTTGAGCCCTTTTCTCTGAGGTGGCACAGCGTGAACAGGAAGGAGTGACAGCACCTCCCCTCTTTTTTCTCTCCTATGGATGGAAGCTGCATCATTGCTTTGTCCATCCAATTATTGGCCCTGCTGGCTTGTAAGAGCCTGTGCCAGCTTGTGGTTCTGCTAGTGTGCCTGAGCTAGTTTGTGCTCTTCAGGCACTAGCTTATTATCTTTTCCTCTGCTGGATATGCTAGTCATCATCTGTCCTAACCAGGATTTTAATTTAGTTTATCCCAAAAAGGGATAGAAGGAAGTTTTTATGTATAAAAGAAAACTATTCTCAGCATAGTTCCAATGCCTGGAAGAGCTTGAACTCTTCTCAACATACCTGCCTAATAATATGCCTTGGTTGAGTCTTTAGGTTTGAGAAATTGAAAAGACATTCAAACTTTTGAACTCCATTGACTTCTAAGGCTTGTGGCTGGCTAAAGTACTTCCCCTATGTTTAGTCTTGGGAGCATAATGTGGCGTCTTTTACAAAGTTTGGACAGTGCTAATGTATAGTTGAGTTAAAACCAGTTAACAATTTAAAGATTTTTCTGTGTATATTATCTTACTGCTAGACCTTTGTTTACTAACTTACAGGGATATCACTCTTGAGAGTATCTCCTTTCAGTTTTACACTAGCTTTAAGAAAGAAAGATTTTGACCAACTGAGATTTCTCTTCAGCTCACTGAAGATCCAGAGCTCTCCTGGCTACACGAAGTTAGACTGCAGTGTAATATTGTGAGCAGGAGAGAATCAGACCTCCTGAGGGGCATGAACTAGGAGATTTGCTACTCACATAACTAAGTGAATTAGGGATGAGACTACACATGTAATGATCTGCTCTTTATTCAGGGTAATGCAGCTCTGACTTCACTGGGGAACAAAGACATGATTGCTTGTTAATTTGAGAAGTGTGTAGAAGAACTCCTGGGATTGTTTTATTTCAGACTTTTGACAGAAAGCTTACTAGGGCAGGTCAGAGGAATCACACAAAAGTCATGCTTGTGTGCTTTTTATATTGTTGCAGTGCTGCAAATGTAAAAGTTCTACCAAGATCATAGCTTAAAATATGACTGTATAAAATAAAAATATAGGTACAAATTAAAATGTGCCAGTAGCACAGTCTGAAACTGCTTTTTCCAAGATGATTTGTTCAACATCTGTTGGTTGTCTTATTGTGTGAGAAGAATATGTGAGTGTGAAAAAGATAAAATACCATTACCCAGTCTGTTTTGTTCTTTAACAGTAAGGATACTTAATTTACAAGCCTTCTAATTTATGTCATTTTTGTTTCTACTGTACAGCCTTAAAAAATTCTGGTAATATTTGCTGTAGTGTTCAGGAACATGAACTTGATAAAACAATGAGTGCCTGCTGCTGTCTGAACTAACACCCTCTGCTTTGCTGACTTTTTGCACATGGGTTAAAGCTTTGTGAATTTAGAGGAGAAGCAAACTTGACAGCAGATGTAACTGTCTTCATGAAATGGAAATGTTTACTTAGAAGTGTTTTGACAAGCTTTTGGGTCATCTGAAGGACAGCTTGTGTACTTGAAATTTAGTTTGTTTTTCCCAGCAATATATCTTGATCTAATAAAAACACTGCTTCACCCCAAAAATCCATATCCCTCTGCAGAGCCTTCCTATACTCCAGTAGATCAACACTCCCTCCTTCACAACTTGGTGTCATCTGCAAACTGACTGAGGGCGCACGTGATTTCCTCATCTAGATCATTGATAAGGGAATTAAATAAGACTGGTCCTAATAATGAGCCTTGAGGGACCCCATTGGTGCCCAGCCACTGGATTTTTCTCCATTTACCAACATTCCCTGGGCCCAGCCACCAGCCAGCTCTTAACCCAGTGAGGAGTCCACCCACCCCATCCACGGGCTGCCAGCTGCTCCAGGAAAGTGCTGTGAGAGATGTGTCAAAGGGTTTATTGAGGTCCAGGCAGACACATCCACAGCCCTTCCCTCACCCACCAGGCAGGTCACCTTGTCATAAGAGGAGGTCAGCGTGGTCAAGCAGGACTTGCCTTTCCTAAATGCTGGCTGTGCTGGCTGGCTGTGATCCCTGGTTGAGCTGGATGTGCCACATGATGGCACTCCAGATGAGCAGCTCCATGACCTTTCCTAGCCCCGAGGACAGGCTGACCAGCCTGTAGTTCCCTGGATCCCATCTGTCCCCATAGACCTGTGACCATCTAAGTGGCCCAGCAGGTCACAACTATTTCCTCTGGATTGCAGGGTGTCTATTCTGCTCCCCATCCTTGTCTACCAGCTCACAGGGCCTGGAGGATAACCTGTCTTTCTGCTGAAGACTGAGGCAAAGAAAATGGCATTTTCCAGCCATTCCATCTCAGCCTTTTTCTCACCCTTGGTTACAATGTTCACCTCCACATCTAACAAAAGATGCAGATTTTCCTTAGCCCTCCTTTTGTTGTTACTGTATTTATAAAACCACTTTTTTATTATCTTTCACAGCAGTGGCCAGATTGAATTCTAGCTGAGCTTTTGCCTTTCTAATTCTCTCTCTACATGACCTAATGCCCTACTTGTACTCCTCCTGAATTGCCTGTCCCTTCTTCCAAATACCATAAACTCTCTTTTTCCCCCCGAGTTCAAGGGAAAGGTTCCTGTTTAGCCAGACTGGTTTTCCCCACTGGCTTATTTTTCGGCACATAGGGATGAACTGCTCCTGTGCCATCAAAATTTCCTTATTTAAAGTATGTCCAGCCTCCATGGACCCCTAATGGCTATTCCCAAGGGACTCTCTGAACCAGTGTCCTGAACAGGCTAAAATCCACTCTCTGGAAATCCAAGGCACAGGTTTTGTTCCCCATTCCTTACTTCCAGCTTCAGGTGCCCAAAGGCAACGTTTGGCCTTCTCCTTTCAGCTAAGCTGAAAATGGTTGGAAAAATTTATGCTACAGTGGCATTAAGAACTTAATTGCTTTAAAGCTAAATTACCACAAATTCTACTGCCAATTTACAATTAAAGATTTGTATATTACGGTGAATCTGTAACACAGGGCTGAGGTGCTACCACAAGGATAACCATTTTAGTTGCCTGAATTAGTAATTATTTAATAATGAATTCATTTATTAAGAATTTATTTCCAGAACATAATCCAGATTTTCCCCTCTCCTTCTGAGATGAATTACCACTATTTGCTTCCTAGTTTTAATTTCTTCTACTAAATAAAAAAATCTTATTGCAAGTGAACTTTTTAAAAAATTATGCATGCTGGTCATATTTTTTGTAGGGCAATTTCTTATTAGGGGGAACCTTGAACATCTTTGCTTTCACTCAGTCTGGTTGTCCTTACAACCGGCTGGGGATTTTGCTCTTTATTCATAGGAGAATCCAGTCTGAAAGTAAAATATATGATTCTGCTCTTTTATATGCTGCTTTCTTTAGTCATCTAGAAATGGGCAATATAATGACTCCTTCTTCTAAATTTCCATTTGATTTCAGTCACTGCCTCTAAGCAACATATTTTGGCTTCAGTTTATTGTCCACAGCCAAGGTGACTAGAATCTCATTTTGGCTTAATTGAAATAAAGATGCCATGGAAACTGTGAAAAGGCATTCCCTAGATGCAAAATCCTAGCCCTGTTGAATTCAAACACTGGCTAAACCTACTCCACTGTTGCCTTGGTCTACTTCTAGTGCAATCTTCATTAAACACTGTGTCTATACTGAGTGTCTTTCCCATGCTACCAATGGTGATTCTGCAGCTGAGGTGTTATTTTTATTTGTCCCCAGAGTTCTAGACAGCTGTGGGAGATGTGTGCTTTGGAGCACATCAAATGCCCTTTTTGAGCATTCTCATTGCCATCAGAGATGAGGGGTGAGCCCCAGAGCAGTTTCCTGTGACTTCAGGCCTGAAGAGCTCCCACCAAGGCTTGCTTTGGTAGCAGTGTAGCCAATGCACGTGCCCAACTCTCTGGTGTCTTTTGGCAGTAATAACTGCCTTTTACCTAGGTATTTCTAGCCTATTTCTACGAAGTTTGGAGGAATTACAATTTCTGACACCCATGTTTCTTTGTTGCACTTGTTTGAAAATTTCCTGAAAGTTGTGAGAGCTGACAGACTGAGGAAGGGATAGGGAAAAATGCTGCAGCCATAGAAATATTTTTTTTCTTATGAAAACAGGATAAAAATTATTATAATAACTGTATTTTTTTTAAATGTCCTGAATCTCTTACTACAATCACAGCCTTATGGCATGTCAATGTGACAGAGCTCTTATCATAAAGACCCTATAATCTGTTTTTAAAAGATAGACAGTAGAGATGAGCAATTCTCAAGTGTTTAATATATCACTTTAGAAACAATTATGTTTTTGAATTGGAGTCCAGAAGCAGCCTACTGTCATGTATGGTCAGAGTAATTTCCACTTAGTGCAGATTTGAAAATCCAAATATTGAATTTGGTTATGTGTAACATATTTGGGGGAAAAGAATATTAAAAAAAAAATTGCAAGTGCTACTCTACCCTATGTAAAACTATATCCCAAAGGCCAAATTATACTATAATGTTACTTAACAATGCAATGAGCTGTAAAATAGGCAATTTTTATGCAGCTGAGCCCTCAAGCTTCTTCTTCCTTCTAAGGCATTGCTTTCTTACTGTGGAAAAAAACAAGTGAATAATATACATTGCCTTTTTTAATGTTCATTATGCTGCTATCATTTTTGAACAGGGAGGACAATGAGATAATCTAAATGATATAGATCACTTGTTTTCTCCCCTAATAGGAAAGATAATGAATGGCTTTGTTTTGATGGCTTTATTGCCTGCAAGATAATGAAATATCCCAGCATGGATTTCATTAGACTTTCTCTAGTCTCACTATGATACATCCATTAAGAGGCCAGATCTCCTCTTTGATATAAATGGAACCAGATATTACAAAGATTTTAGCACACTGTGAAAATCTGGGCATTAGTGTCACCAGTTTTGGTGACAAGATCAAGGCTGGCTTTGGCCATGAGAGACACAGAAGCACTAATGCAATTTATCAAAGTGAAATAGCTCATGATGACAAAGGTATGAGGCTATGAGAGCTTTGGCATTTAAACTTTGTCATTGTTCACAGGGCTCAGGGTTAGAGAGCATGTGATGCTTAAATATCCAAATCCTTGCTCTGGTTTCATTTGGTGGCTTTCAGGAGTGGGGCACAGAGCTCACAGGTCTGTCCTGTCACCAGCAAACCAGTCCTATAGAGAGAGTCAAGCTGCAAGGAAAGACTCCTTAATCAGGGAACATTTTAGCCACCTGGGGTTGGAAAATATAAGGTTATAGTGTCCTTCAAACAGCCATATTGTCTGTATTCTCATCCCAAGGATGAAAGGAAGGGACTAGGACTGGAGGGAACAGAGACATATGAGCCCCATGAGGTTTCTTTTTTTTGCTAAAGCTTCATGTTCTTATAATGAACAGCTGCACTTTTTATTTCTACAAGGATGATGACAAATGCATGTTGGAATAAGACATTGTATGAAAACAAAAATATTCCCTATTTGATTCTTACATGAATAGGAGATGTTTGGATCTGGAAGAAAGATAAGCCAGAGGGTAAGGTTATACAGTGACTTTAAAGAGTTGACAATTTTTTTGTATTTTTCCTTTTTTTTTTTTTTTT
>VZTT01015500.1:116939-135421 GCA_013400855.1 Buphagus erythrorhynchus | reverse complement strand
CACTTTATATATTTCTCTCATCATTTAATGTATACTGAAAAACATGGCAATGCCAGGGCAAAGGGAGGCCAGCTAAAAGGTAAAAGATGCTGGTTTAAGAATCACTTGGAGAGGGATGGGGAAGTTGAAAGGAGGATTTTCCTTCCTTTATAAAGATTATTCTTGTTTTTTAAAAAAAGGTGGGTTTTTTTCCTAAAAAAAAATTAAGGTTTTTGTAACCATATACACATTTCCCTGGGACTGAATTTGACTCCCCTGTCTCTCTGGAATTTTCCTGTCATGGTATGTGAACCTCCCTGCCTAATGGTGCTTCTTGAGGGATACAGGGAATGATTGCTCTCACCCTGAGCATCCTGTGCCTCCAAGGTGAAGATTGTGTGGAACTGGAGACACATGGACCCAATTTTCCTCAGACTGACCAAAGATATTCTTTCCTTGAGGAGACTTCAAGCAATGTGTCTTTCACGTGCTACCATTATCCTGTTTGCTCTTTTCCAGTTATCTTTGTAAGAGAGCCCTTCAAATGGGGTGCTGGGCAGATGAAGGTCTAGCATTTCCATTTGAATTACTTGTACTCTTAGTGAGAGTGTTGCAAATCTAAGCAAAAGGACTAATTCTCTTCTGTTGTATAACTCATTTATTAAATGAGAAGAGAGATCCTTTTCACAGAATCACAGAATCATTTAGGTTGGAAATGATCTTTAAGATAATCCAGTCCAACCATAAACCTAACAATCTTAGCTCCACCACAAAACCATGTCCCTAAGCACCATGTCAACAAGGCAGATTGGACTTTCTGTAGCTAAATTTTTTCTCCATTAACTAGGCAAGAATTTGGGCAGTTACATGAGGAGGGTTGGAAAACAGCTTCTCTGCTTCCCCTCATCCAGACTAACATGAAGTTCAAGTCAAGACTTGAACTACTCAAATAGAATCCTATCCCTAATTTTCTCTTCCTGACTTAAAGATCTGGAACAGAAATGGCACTGCAGACCCTGTCAGAGGATGCCAGCTAGTGCAAAGTTCAGTGTACCCACTTGGTCACAGAAGTACGGAGAGAGATGGATGTGCTGTGAACTATGCCACGATTTCATGGAATAGAGTATCTTCCTGGAACACAAGGAAAATACTACATTATGGAATCAGACCAGTTATTTGTTGTTCTAATGTCAAGGAAAGCTCTTAAATATAGGGAGACCTAAGAAATTTATTTTGGCTGGACTTCTAGCAAAACAAAAAAACCCAACAACAACAAAAAAATAAATTCCAAAACCAAACCCAAAACAACAAAAAAGGAAAAAGCAATTCTTGTTTTCTTCTACTACTTAGTATTCAGTTGCAGTCTTATTCAGCACAGCTGGTAGCATTTTCTTCCAGCCAGAATAACGTGACAGCCTATTGCTGAGCACTCAGATTTCAATGCAGAGCTTTTGATACAGCCGTGTTTAAGTAATGAGATGGCTCCTGGGAAACATAGACAGGTTTTGTATCAGAGGGAACATCTGTAGATAATCCCTTCAAGTAAAAACTTGGGGTTTAGCTACTTTAGCAAGCAAATAAATGATATGAACTGTGTAACAGTCTTCCAGATGTGATGAATTGATGACACAGCTGATTCAGCTGTAGGACATAACCTAGCACTTGCTACACTTCTGATTTTTCAAGAAGAAAATCTCTCAGAGACAAAAATTGATTGTGTGAAGCACATAATACTAACAGAAGTTTATTTTTACTATAATTTCTGTCCTCTAGGTATGTTGTTCCACTGTTTTTTTCCTAGTCCCCTGTAGTGATTGGTAGCAGTACTGAATTCTGATAACTGTTTATGTCTAGCTATAGGTTGAATTATTTTGAGAGATAAATTCCTAACTTACTGATTGTGGATGCAAGTAGATGAAATTTTGGATCATCCACATTTTTCACTGTGCAGTAGCATGCTTGATCAGAAATTATTTTAGGGTGCAACAGCTGATGGAGGACAGACTGGCATATTGCTGAGTTTCATGCTTTAAATGTTGAAATAACTTAAGAAAATTAAAAGTAGTAAATTCAAAAAGTAAATCCTTCAGATGGCATTTCTCCACTCTGCTGTTTGGAATGCAATAATGAGCTGAGATTTCTTTATGTCCAAGCTCTGACATATCATTCTAATATAAATGTTACAACTGATCAAACTTAAAAATTTGCATTAAGAAATATTCCATCAGTCAAGATATTCTATAATCTTGTACTGTGCTTAGAGCAGGTCTGTACTTTGTTATTGTTTTTCCACAAAACTGATTTGGGTTTTATCTGTAGAGCAGATCTGCAAATTACTTACGCTTGATTGGAGTTGTTCTTTCTCTATCACCTTCCTTATTTACCAAAGTAGAATTAATTGGATAAAAATCAGGGAAATTAGATTTAAGCCCCCCCCCCAAGTCTCTATTCAGCTTTGTGTCAAGTCTTGAGTGTATTTTGGTTGATGAGAGTACATTTATGCAGAGCAAGGTGAGACTGACTTTCAGGGTCAATTTTCTGCAGAAATGGTGTCTGGGAAGGTGGTGTGGGGTTTGTGCTTAAGCAGGAAAATCACCACCTGAGGCTGAGCTGAGCAGAGAGCTACTGATGATGGTGAGTGGTTAACTCAATCCACCTTCCTCTCTCAGGTGGATGATGTTGAAGAACAAATTTACCAGGATAGTCTGTGGGTAATGGAAAAGGGAAAGGAGGAGAGTATAAGAGCAGAAAAGAGCAAGGCAAAATTTTGGAAGGATGGCGAAAAAGGGTAGAAGACCTGGAGGTAAAGTAAAATCAAGTGTAAGTGATATTGCTAGTTTCAAGACCACAGGCAAAAAGAGCCTTGATGAGTAGAAGATGAGCAGAAGGCCAGAAATATTAATCGTGGTGACAGCTTGGATTATATTCTCAGATTATGTTCCTGTACTTTCTCACAGGCTGATTTCTTTCTACACTGTCTTTTCTCTTTCTTACTCTCAAATAAGCTCAGCTGCAAGAGCTGGAAATGAAAATCAGTGAGATGAAATTAGAAAAACTGTGATTTTACAGCCAGTAAAAGTACAAATTGAAAATTATATGCTAGTACAGTATATAAAATATCCTCTAAAAAGTTGCCCATTAATACAGAAAGATCAGCATCTGCAGAGCTGTTTTTTGTGTATTTAACTTGATTCATCATAACTTTTTTCTTCTGCTGCTCACAAGAAAGGAATATCTGTAACTGCTTTTACTATGGACAGGTTTTTAAGTAATCATTCCTTGGAAAGGCAAATAGTACCAACAAGAAATGAACCTTAGTGATTCTAAGATTAACTTTTGTAACACTTCAAAACTCTACAAAACTTTTAATAGAATTTTGCATTGTCCTGCTTGTCAAAGTATTCTCAATAATAAAATGAAGCCAGAAATGTGTTGGTGCGACTCCTAAGCCAAAGTGGCCTTTGGTCTACTTTTGCCTTTCAACAGATTTTGTGTTGATTTGATAAAAATAAAGGTGCAAGACATATAAAACTTGCAATAGAGATTTCCTAGTATGGAAAAATTCAACATTGTTGTGTTCATTCTATTATTTATTCATTCATTACTGCACAAGTAATCCCCTGGAGAGAAAGAATAAGTTATAGCCTTTGGAATTGTTTAAATTATTGTTATCCATTAAATCAAATGTCTGGTGCTGCATATCATTTTAAATGCAGCCATGCCAAGTATTAGTGAATTTTTTTCATTAATACATAGGAATATAAAAATGACCAGATCATGAAGCCTGAAGAACAGCAAAATTTCTAAACCATAATTCTGATTAGAAATAGGCTTCATTAATTTAAATGCCATATAGAATTCAGCTCAACTAGAATTAGTTATTGAAAGGTCTACGCAAATCAGCTAGATCCTCTTTATGATCATAGCCCAGAGAAAGTGTCCAAGTGGAAAGACTTTTTCACTGCTACTCTCCCTCATAAACTGCAGTGGGAACAGTGAGACTTGCTCTGATTAAATGGATTGGTTGCTAGGTCTAAATGCTACATGATCTTAGGAAAAATAAACATGTAAAATAACTACCAGGAATCAGCTCAGACAGAAGATTTGGATATGTTATTTCAAGGCAGTGAGATAGTACTGCAGAGGGGGTTAGTTGTATGATCTTTTGATCCTGGTTTAGCTGAGGATTACAAAGGAAGGGATTTTAGGCAAGAGTGGTCACACTGAATTCAGTCAGGTACTTATAAAAGTGGTTGCAGAATAGGGGGATGAAAGAATAAGTGGCAACAAGGGTATGATGTAGGGAAAGAGTTGGGTTATCTTGGGCTCTGATTTCATTTACAGCAGAGTGACTTGAAGTAGAACTGAAAAAAATCAGACTGTTTTCAGTTTACTTTTGCTTTACAGTCATACAGCACATATCACTTTGTCAGAGAGATTTATGATGACTTCCAGCCTTCCCATCCTTTTCCTGTTGATAATCCTCAGCTGTAGATGACTAATTGGTAAAGGGGATAAGCTTTTCAGAATCTACAACTGAAAAAACATTTATCTCCCTACTTCTCCCTGCCCAGACAGGCCACAGTGAGAAACTTCCTTTTGGTATTAGATTATCTGGTTGCAAAAATCAACTATGTAAGAAGCCACCCAGGCAGTGAACCTGCTTGCTCAAAACAAACCTTCCAACAAGCAAATACACAGCTACTGCCAAATGTTATTCCTTAAACTGATTTTGGGTAATGCATTGCACTTAGGTACTCTTCTTGCTTATGTACGACAAATCAAATTAAACTCCAAAATGAAATATAGGGTTTTTTTACCAAGAGAGGAAAAACTCATGCTAGTCAATTTTCCTTTACCCAAAAAAGAAAATGAGGGAAATGGACACTAAATAGAAATTTGCACAGTTAATGCTGCAGGGAACATAGATTGATTGTCCTCTCAGTAATTAAAATCACATAATAAGTTTTCAGTCACAACCAAAGCAATTATTCAGACTTCAGAAAGTGCACATTAAAGGCTTGGTAAAGTTTTTAGGTGGCAATTGAATCCAGTGCTAAGGATCTTACATCCTAAAATGGATCCAATTAAAGATCACTGAACAGTTATTTTCTCTTCACCAGCTGAATAAAGTAATCAATGAAAATTCATTTTAAAAGTTCAAAGAAATCTTCTTTTTTGGTTTGTTTTGTCTTTGCCAAATTAGAAAATGAGTGAGAAATGGTCATGGGTTTACTGAAGCATTACATTGGACATAACAGAATATTTGATTTTCAGCCACTTAAAGGACAAATAATAAAATGAGGAGCTAGAATTAATGGTATTTTAGTCATTGATTTCTTTTATCCAATTTCTAAGGGCTAGGAAAATCTTCAGCAAGACCAAAGACTCATGTTCATTTCTCTGTTATACTTAGCAGATTTGAACCAGTATATCTAGGAAGCTTCCCTAAATATATACTATGCTAGTATAAATAGCATCATTTTACACTGAGGTGTCCTTCTTTGGTCTTCTTCGTCATATGTTGTTTCATATTAATATTGAAAGACTCACTGAGCAGGGACTGGAATGAAAATGTCCAACATCCTGTGAGAGTGCCCAGCAGATCAAGCTAGGTGGTGAAAGAAGCCACTCCTTCACGTGATGGTTCAATGAATTTTAAATAGTTTACACAGAGCATAGCAGCACTAACAGACTGCTTGTACTTCATTGGTGTGCGGCAGATATGAGTTCAGATCCCTTCAGGCAGAAGGTTTGATCCCTGGTCTCTCAAGCAGTGAACAAGTGCCTGAGCTAGTGGATGAAAAGGAATAGTAATAACTCCTTTCCCTCAAATATTTACAAATATTTGGAGAAACTGGACCAAGTTCCTGAAGAATTTCTATTGAAAGAAGCAATTTTATAATGCAAAAATTAGTTACATAAAAATTAAAAGCAAGCATCAAACAGTTGCATACAGGATCTCAAACGTCTTTTCTGTGTGAAAAATGTTTAATTTCAGGGCTATATCTTGCTAAATGATTCACGTCACTGCATATGAGTCTTCCTTTCTTCATCATCAAAGATCACTTCCCCAGTGCTGTGCAGCATCAGTGATCTGTATCAGCAATTATTTCCTGTATGACTCCAGACCAGCAATGGAAATATTGAACGATGCAGGACCAATTACTGCCCTGTGCAGAACTGAAATATATTCTTCTCTGACAAAAAACCCAGTGAGCTTCTTCCCGCAGCATCCCATAGTTTCCTGTGCCTAAAGGCTATTACAAAATCTTTTGGTGGCTTGAAAACTGCCTTCTAAGCACATGTTTTTGTGTAAGACAAGTCTTTCTCACCAGGACCTGATCAGCAGGGCTTTTGAGACATCTAAACATAGAGGAAAAAAGATGGAATAGACTCAACTATGTTAGAAAATGTGCTTACTGCATTTCACCTCTGAACTGTGTGGATGAAGCAGTAGGGGAGAAACTGTGCTGTTGTAAACCATGGCATGACAGTTTTCCTCTTCCATCTCCATTATTGTCACTTTGGCTTCACTTATCATAAAATTATGCAGAAAATTGGGGAAATGAAGATCTAAAACTCCATCTACTTGTTATTATAAGGAGTTCTGTTGTTGTGGGTCTGCCAACGTGCAGAAGTGAGAGAGTAGAGACCATTTAAATTCTTTGCTCTAGTACACATGTAATGCCTCTCTAATATTGCTCAAATTTCCCTAGAGGGACTTTTCTGGTGCTGGACAGAGGAAGGCGTATCCACAGCTTGATGTGTATGCATGGTGTCAGTGAAAATCTAAAAATCTCATACAAGAGACATTGCTGTACCTATGTTGCAGACACAATGAAACGTCCCTGTTTTCTTTTTTCTTATTTTTAATTTTTTTTTCTTTTTAAATTTTTTTCCCTTCTGTTTGCCTTCAGGCATGCAGTATAAAATCCCAGAAACTCACAAGATCTGTGAGAATGTATCCAAACAGACAGGAGATATGGCTTTTCCCTCTGGGATTTCTAGCTTTTCACATGTTAAAATGTAAATTATGAGTAAATGATAGAGCTTTTCAATTTTAAATTAAGCTATGGTAGGCCCAGTGGGAGCTCTCAGTGGGTTCTGAGGTGTGATAGAAAGCAAGTTATCTGGTTATTTTGAGAGTTTTACTATTTGATGAAGAAGCAGAAAAGCCAGCTTCCAAGACAGAAATTACTCTGGAAAAGGGAAAAATCTCATTTCCACTGGCTTTCTGAATCATATTCACTGAATAACAATGATGGAGTGAGCAATGTCTTGGGTGTCTGTCCAAAGTACAGTAGTACATGTTCCATATGTTTTTGCTAAAGTTGTTATGAGAAATTTTTATTTTTTATAATCTTAAAGAACTGTAGATACTAATAAAGAAAATAAAGCAATAATGGCAGAGAGTTACTCCCATGGGCAGGTCAATTTTTGCAATGTATTTCTTCAAACTGTAGAAAATGGAAATTTTCATTGTTTGAGGAATAAGAGTCAATATAAGAAATGGAAAAGGAAAACATATTTCTGCTGATTTTAACCACCTTTGACATGTACACCTTTGGTGATTATATCCTGGGGCATATGTGTCCTTCCTTCACACTTCAGTCTCAGAACTGGCAGGTAAGAGATTCTGGATGTTACTGCCTCTTTTTGTATCTGGATTGCATCCTGTTTCTATTATTCTGTGCAGCTACTTGATCCACAGGACAGCAGAAAGGAATGCTACCCCCCTCCTCTCATGGTCTGCTGGCTGCAGATGCCTTCCATCTCTCTGTCCCACCAGCACAGCACAGGGTGAGGCTGCATCCCAAAGTGCCCTGAGGTGAGCAGGACTGCTGCCCTCAGCAGGGAGCTGCATGCAGAAATAAAAATGTGGCATGGTGGGCTCCAGTCCCCAGAATTGCTCCCCAAAGGATGTGGGAGTCAGCCTGACTGGGATGCCAGCTCAGGCAGCCATCACTGAACATGAGTTGTATCCCAAGCCTAGACCATGGGAAGCATTTGTTGCAGTTGTGGTGACCCCCGAGAAAAGTTCCCAAAGAGTTATGGGATTACCCATGTTAATATCTAATTTGATAGTCAATTGTTACCACTCCCAATTCCAGAATGTTCTCCCTTCCTTGTGCTCCCATTGGCCCCCAGTTACTGCATTGTTCCACCCCATTTATCCCATTGGGCCCTGCTTTCCCTCGTCCCACCTCTGCACCACTTTCCCCTACACCCATTGGACCCCACTCCAACTCCACCTCCTGTTCTACCCCATATTCAAACCCTGGACCTCCTTAATCCTTGTCTTCAACCACTGGCCCCTAAAGAGACCTCATCCCCTTGGTTGTTGTGTTTGGATTCTTGGGCCTCGTCCCACTTTTACTTTCACTGTTATTAAAGTATTTTATGTTACTAAGCCATGGTCGTTGTACCGCTCTTCTTTTATTTTGCCACACATACCCTGAATATCTGCAAACCCTAAAAAGGATTATCAGGGACCACCCTTGACCCCGATGAAAGGACTTGACTTTAGACAACCTATTTGGTGCAAAGATCCATTAAATGGTTCAGATGGATGTCTCCAATGAAAACAAGAGGAGGTGAGGGATATATGTAGATCATACACCACTGCAGACCAGTGAAAGAGAGGCTCAAAATTTGCATGTAACAAAACCAAGAAAAAGCAGCTTCCTGCTCTGGAGATGTCACATATTACAAAAACTAGCCAGTCCATGGTGCTAATGCTTGCTGCTAGTTTTGGAAGATAGGAACAGATAGTGCAATGTAATGCTTACAAACACAACTATTTCTAATGCAACACCTGAGAAGTATGTTGCTCAGTATATAGCTTCCTAACTCTATTCCCTAGTCATAGCAGTGTTACAATATTAAAAGAAAAAAAAAAGAAAGAAAAAGAAAAGAGAAATAAAATCACAAAGATTGGACACTTACAAACTTGTACAAATTTTTGTTTCATGTGAGGTAAATTCTCTCTGTTCTGAACAATAAAATCCCATTTTCAATTGAATTATAGTATTTTACAAATGCCATAAATGTGAATATACTGGAAGCAGAGAAGTTTAAAGTACTGTTGTATACTTCAGTGACAAACAATTGTGGCAAACCTGCCAAGGTCCAGCACTTCAGAGTAGTTAGATAACAGTGAGCAATGCCAAAGCAATAAAGCCAAATGCTCCATACTGACACTTCAATCTTTATATGCATTTATGACAATACACATAGAGCAACACCTCATCCATAGTAATGAATTTAGACAAAGCAACTGTTGGGGAGCCTACAGTAGATGAAAGTGATGCTCTAAAAGCAATCATAAAAACAAGAACTTAACCAAATCCTATCTGTCCAATGATTCAGAAAAGATGACAACTTTTATAGGTTTACTAAATTAATAGGCCATTCTGATTTTTTCACTGTTTTATTCTCATTTGCTTTCCTTCTCTCCCTTGCTATCAGCAGGGCAGTCAGGCCTGCAAGGCAAAGCATTCTTTATAAGGAACTGAGCTGGGCAGTGAAAACATTGTGTCAATCTGCATACTTGTTTCTTTCACAGGATCAGAGAATAGTTAGGTTTGGAAGGAACTTCTAGAAATCATCTAGTCCAACCACTGATGAGGGTTTGTACTTCAGTTACCTTAAGAGAGTTCATAATTTGTTTCAGAAAACTGGGATTTCTTCCCTCTGATTACCCTTATGAGGAGAAAATAACTTGTTTGTTTTGGGGAGTTTGGGAGGAATAATTTTGGGTTCGGGTTTTTGGGTTTTTTGTAATAAATTTACTCTTCCTATGACTCAGTGGGGTGAAGTCTCTAAAGCCATGCCTTAATAGCAATACCAGGGTACAGCACAACATTGTCTTCCACACAAAGCTGTCCAAGTCTCAGCTTGGTAATAGCCAGGAGAGTGAAAGCAATGTTGCTTGAGCCAAATAGCTGAAAACGTGCAGCTGAGTTCAGCTGCCCAAATGTGGGCAGGCTGTGCTCTTTGGCAGCCCACTAATGCAGTTGTGTCAGCTTTAACATACTGTGATTTGAGTGGACAGGTAAAAATTGGATGTCACACTTGCCTAGATTTGATCAACCCTGCTGGTAATGCACACGTTTGTTTTGCATGACAAAATAACAGGTTTGATGTATTAGTTGAAGGCAGACTTCAGGCAGTGTGCCCTCGAAAGGATTTTGGATCAGCCTACAGGCATTCCCAAACACTTTCCTCAACAAAGTCCATTTTGAGAGGTCCTGCAGGGATTGCTATGGAAGCTAAATAATATGAGGAAGTCCAATTATAGCACAGGCAGAACCAGTCATTGTCAGTGCTATTACACTGACTGCTAATTGTCTATTTTATGGACTTGCTATGGGGTACAATAGGGTACATAGATCTTCTGGTCCTTAGTCTGCATCCACTCTGTCTCTTGCTCATCACATAGTCCCAGCAAGCTGGGACTCAATTTTTCTCATCTGTGGAACAGGGATAGCTGTATGTGCCCTCTTGCCTGGTGGGTGTTATGAAGATTAACAGATGTCTGTGCAGTGCTTCAGCATACAAGCCTGCCAGGAGTTGTTATTGTTCCCCATTTGGAATATCCTATGTATAGTATACTGGTTCTAGGTAACAGGAACATCTTTATGTTTATTTGTCATGTTATTTTCTCCTTCCAGATGTTCTGAAGTTTCAATCATGCAGCAATAAGGAAAATCTTATGTGTTACTGGCTGTTCAATAAACCTGAAGGTGTTTGTTTCGTACTCAAAGCAATGCAAGGGATTTTCATACTGTAGCTAGAATTGTTTTTATTTGTTTCCTAATGGGTTCAGGGACTCTTATTAAATTCTTATTAAAACTTTACATGAAGAACCAAATATTTGAATATCTTTTCTCCATTGTAATTCTAAGTCAAGGACATTTTAATGTATAAAATGAAACTAATAATTTCTATGGAGAAATACTGGAAAATGACTGCTCTTAGTAATATTTGTGGTCATCTTCCCTAAGAAAATACAGGGAAACTCTTGTATATAAACACTGGAGAATGAGAGGCTGGAGAGCAACATTGTGGAAAGGCACCTGGGTGTCCTGGTCAGCGGCAAGTTGAACATGAACCAGCAGTGCCCTGGCAGCCAGGAGGGCCAACCCTGTCCTGAGGTGCATCAGGCACAGCATGGCCAGAAAGGCAAGGGAGGGGATTGTGTCACTCTGCTCTGGGCTGGGATGGCCTCACCTCGAGTGCTGGGAGCAGTTCTGGGTGCCACAATATAAAAAAGATAATAAACTGTTGGAGAACATCCAGACAAGGGCCATGAGGGTTTTCCTTGAGGGGAAGCTGTATGAGGAGTGGCTGTGGTCACTTGGCTTGTTCAGCCTGGAGGAGAATGAAGGGAGACCTCATTGTGGTCTTCAACATCCTCACAAGGGGAAGAGGAGAGGCAGGCACTGACCTCTTCTTTCTGGTGACCAGTGACAGAACCTGAGGAAATGGCCTGAAGTTCTGTCAGAGAGGTTTAGGTTGGCTATTAGAAAAAATTTCTTCAGCCAGAGGGTGTTTGAGCACTGGAACAGCTCCCCGGGGAAGTGGGGAGCTCCAGTCACAGCTCCCCAGTCACATCACCAGCCTGACAGAGCCCAAAAAGTATTTGGATGATGCTTTCAGGCAGATGATGTGATTCTTGACTTGTCCTGTGCAAGGCCAGGAGCTGGACTGGATTGTCCTGATGGGTCCCTTCCAGCTTAGTATGTTCTATGAACCTATGAACCTTTAGGACCTAGAGCACAAGAGATATTAAAGTAACTCCTAGAATTGCACAGTTGGTTGTGCCAGGTTGAGTCTCTGATAACAAACACCCTTGGAAGAGTCCTTGCCATTGAATCCTCCTTTCTTCACTATCACAATCTCTCATTTATGTAATATTTAATTTACTCACTTTGTAAAAGAGCTGTCTTGAAAACTTAGATCAAAGCCAGTACCACTAATTAAAAAATTCAGAAGTGTTGGCCTTTTGTTCTGTATCCTCTATCTCTTCTGGATCCTCTGTTTCCACAAGGTAGTAAAAATAGACATTCAGAAGTAAACATTAACAACAGAATATTGTTGTTCTTAGGTATTTTGTATATTAATCTTCTCTTGTAGGATTTGGTGCTGTTTCTGCTGCAGCAAACAACAGGATTGGCCCCCTAAAGATGTCATCTACTTTTCCTTCCTTGGTTATTAATTCTGTAATCCAAGTACAATTTTGGAGATGGATCTCCTGTAGAAAACAAACATTAGGTTTAAGATAAATTTATTCTCTATCCAGTACACGTAAATCTAAACTGTCTACAATAAGTAAATTGTAAACAATCTATGTCCTTGGTAATGGACATAAAGTGCTATTTATCAGTCTCTGTGGTGCCAAAATGAGGTGTAATGCCAAAAAGAATGTAAATATTACCATTTGTAGTGCCATTAAAATGAAAATTAGGGAATCAATCATGATTTGTTTTACAATCCATAATTTAGGTGAATCCTGTGGTACTGTTTGATGCTGCAGATTCAGATTTGATATCCCCAGGATGATAACACACCATTTTTTTATTGAATACTGTTAGGCCATGATGCTGTATGTGGAATTTATAAGGCATATTTTAAAGTGCAATGAAATGTACACGTGCTCAAGATAGTAACAAATCTCTTATTTCAGCATTAAATAGCAGTCCTGATCATTTGGGATAACTTTTCTTATAGTTCCCCCTTCATATCATCTCAGGACTTTCTAGTAGTTGATGAAGCAGCTTGACAACCATCTGTTTCAGGTAGTAAATTCTCTTCCTCATCCTCTTCCTTCAGTGCATGCAGTAAAAGCACTGATTTTTCACAGCAGGTTTTTTTTCAAATATACTTCCAACTGCCAGCCAAAACCCAGCTGACCAATGTGTCTTTCCTTTGGAGGCCATGAATATGGGGATGTTCTGCTGATCAAGAACCTGAGAATGAAATAAGTGGAAAACTGCAGCATTTTATAACTGCACTTGGTATTACACCTGATATCTAACAGACTTGGTCATGGATAATGTTCTCATGAAAGCAAAAATACGTGGGGAAAACAGGTAAGAGAGGTATCAAAATGTAACTGTATTTCTTTTTCGAATCGTAATTTTCATTGCTATTATGGAGTCTTTTGTTTACCATTTTTCCTCAATATTGCTGATATTTTGGAAAATTATATTACTGAGCCAAGACACTTTTGCTTTCGTCAGACTTTCGTGTAGATATAATTTAGCACCTGCTGCATAATGCCATGTTATCTCCCAGAGTAAGACAGGGAAGATGTTGAAACAATTTAAGAGAAGACAAGTTACATTCTTTGCTCTGTTAGAAACTTTCTGATTTCCGTAAATGTGTTAGTGGGAACAATCTGGACATAACTCTCACTTCTGACTTGCACTTATCCCTTTGCTGAATTTTTTTTGTAATGCTTATCATTTACTTGACTCATGTATTTATAGAAAGGAATAAATTGCCCTCTCAGGTTTCAATTTGCCATGCGTGCTTTGATTCTTCTCACAGAGTATAGAAGCTCAGCCCTATATTCTTCCTCCTTATCTCTTGTTGTTTGATCTCACATTTTCTTGGCAAGGTCAGGTTGGATGAGGCATTGAGCAACCTGGTCTAGTAGGAGATGTTCCTGCCCATGACAGGGGCTTGGAACTAGATGATCTTTCAGGTCCTTTCCAACCCAAGGCACTCTTTGATTCTATGATTGTTTAGTGTAGAGGATCAGACAAGTTCTCTGTATTGTTGACAAGTGTTTAGTAATGCCTGGTACAATGAAACAGGTATCAGCAGCATTACTGTTCTGATAGAAACCACTCTTTTAAAACATCATGGAGTCACTTTTACATTGCTCTGGTTGCATCACATGTGCTACTGAGTTAACCTTGAGTTCAAAAGCAGATTATCTTTCTCTACTGTTTCAACATGAAGAGCTCCTAACTTAATGTGGTTTTCCCTATGTGTTTAGAACTGATATTGCTAATTAACTTTATATTATTTCATTACTTTATATTTCATACTCCTTTAATTATATCTTTGTCTATGTATGATACTTCAACCTTCCTTGCCTTGATGATACTTTCAGGTTTGTGGCAGGGATGGATGAGCATGTAGTGTTTTATAGTCACTAATGTAAACAATGACTTCTGATGAACTTCACTGGTTACTTCTTTTCTGCCAAATACCCCTCCCTTCAGTTCTACCCATTTTCATTTACTGTTTATGCCATTCTCTTCCCTGACTTGACAAGACTCTGAGTCACCTACATCTTTGAAATCAGTTAGGTAAGACCTACTTGTTGCAAACTGCCCCAAAATTTTGAACTCAAAAAATCAGCTTTAATTAGAATATGAATAATTAACTCCCAAAACAGAGATAATAAAATGTACACAGGCAAGGGACATTAGTAAAATAGTGCTACCTGATATTTACCTGGTGCCCACCTGGCCCTTGTGGAAAGCTCTTTCCTTTTGTGCTTACCCTCAGTTAGCTCAATGGCTTCTGAGTTGCAGGAAATTGCCCAGTCATCTCTGGCTGACTGGAAACTCCTTCTGTCCCCTCTGACATCTCCCTGTCCTCTCCTGTCCTTACAGGAACATTTGAGATTCTTAGCCTGAGCTCCAGCTCCCAGCCCTGTTTTCTCCCTCATTCCTTGGCCTGTCCCTCACAGCAGTCTCTCAAAGCTGCTGACCTTCAGGCAAATCTATTTGCCTCCAAGAGAAGGAACATGCCTCTGCTCTTCCCAGGTGTTATACCTTGCTTACTCACTCTGATGCCTTGAGAGGCTACCTGGAACAGAGGCTAGACAGAGTTAAAGGAATAAAGTAGGTATTTATTAAAAGGCCTTCAAAGGATACACCTTGGGCAGTACAAGAGCCTGGCTGGGGCTCCACCCAAGATGGATCCAAGATGGAGACAAGATTCATGATTGGTCATGAGTTTTCACACTTTTATAAGTTTGGGTCCATTTGCATATTTGAGTTAATTGTCCAGTTACAGCTTCAGGTTATGAAGTCCCATCCTCCCTGTTTGCACTCTTCAACTCACCGTTTATGCTTTTGGGGCTGAGGTTGTCTTTGGTTCTCAAGCTGGAAAAGGATTGTTTTGTCTAATTACCCTGTGAAGAGAACTTACTAACACTTAATATGAAGTTCAGAGTCCCACACCAAGCCAGTACAAATCTGAGAAATATGAAAGCTAAAACTTAAGGCATCAACTCTTTTAACAGACTATATCATAAATGAAGAACAAGCAATTAAAACTAATCACACAGAGTGATACTCCTAATGTATTCATTATGGTTCCTTTATTAATCTCTAAATTTTCCAGCTTAATTAAAGTTTACATATTTACCGAAGATCATAAAACATTTACTAAAATGCAGATAAATGAGATATACTTCACTTAGTTTGGCCAAAGACCATCAAAAAAGGCTTCCAAGTCAATCTCTTAAGAAGTCTCCTTAGCAAAATATGTTGGATTTCATCTCGGCTGCCTCTAAGTTTTTAGTCATTCCTTCCTTCAAAGTCTTCTCCAGCTTGCTAGGTTGGAGTCTAGACTGAAATTGCTCACATCACTTTCCTAAATATAGATACCTCATTTGCTACCTTCAATTATGCCAAAGGATTTGCTAAAATACTTGCTGTGGGATTTACAAATTCAGTACCAATTCTGAGCAAATTATCTCACTACCTGCCCTATGTTCATTATGCTTTTACACCTTTGCATTAGTGACAATTTCTAGTTTTAAATATGCATTCTCATTATCTAGTTTCATTTTGCAATAGTTTTCTACATCATCAGTCTTGGAAGCTAACCAAAGTACATTTGGCTTTGGACTACACAAATATTATATCATGCTTTACCTTTTTAGCAGTCTTGTGTCCCTGTTCTATAATAATTTATTTATACAGCTGGAAAAATTTTCTCCGTGCCCTCCTTCAGAAAGATGAATTCAGCTTGATTATTTTTGGTTATGATCATAGCAAACTTTGCCTGGCTTAGCCTCCAATATATAGATGTCTGTGCTCTTTTTTTGATTCTCTTCTTTTTTTTAATATCCTTCTTTTTCTCAGATTTTTTTTCCTACATATTGCAGTGGATCAGGCAGATCTTTGTTCAAGGTTTTCGTTCATTGAGAGATACACACTCTGGATCATGTTAGGTCCTTTGATATGAAGAAAGACCACTTTCAAGGGTTTTTCTGTGCCTTCACCTGTTTGATTTTACTATGAAGTTTCTTTCACTTGTGAGCACTGGTTATTCAAAAAAGTCTTAGCTACAGACCTATGTTTTTATTTTTTTATTTTACTTAAACAGAAATAATATTTTGCTTCACAATCCAAGATTGTTTTCTACAAGCTTCTGAAATGTCTTATTTCTTAATAAAATCAAGTCTAAACAGCATCCTTTTTCTTATTTCAGTGACTACAATGAAGACATCTTCTATCACACCCAATAAAATATTTTCCAAGCTGTTTCGACTAACCTTCTCTCTGGAACACTTCTGGGTAATAATTTTCTCTCTAATAACATTAAAGATTTCCTATCCATGTCCAAAACACACCAAGAGATTCTCTGCCAGACTGCTGGCATCAATCCAGGGGATGCTGTTTTACTGTCTTAGTTTTATTTTCTTGTAAAATATACGCCTTAGGAGATAAATGTTAAATGATTTTATTCCCACTTAGGGAATTTTGCCTGAGTGGAATCTGCCATTTGGTTTTGGGACTAACTCTGGGCTCTGCACCTCAGGGCAAAACAATTAATTTTACCTGCATCTTAGGTACCTCATGTCTGAAATAGACTGCTACAGGCAGAGCAGAGAATGCATCCTGTATCTCATGAGTAATGACGGCGAATACCTCTTTTCTCTCGTGTTACTGGAGCAATAAGCCAACTTGAGAGTCAATGCAGTGATGGTGTTGATGACATTGAGGGATATCCAATAACACTGGGTCAGGCAAATCCTAAAGTAGGATTTTGTGTAAAGAATAAAGGGAGAAATTTCCTTTTCATTTTAATAAACCAAAACTAGTTCTGTAAGTGACTATTTAATGAGTGTGAAGACCAGAACAGCTTTTGGAGTGCGGGAGAGAGAAAACAAATGTAAATAACATTGAACTTTATATTGCTGATTGCCTGTTTTTAAGCCCTGACAGCATGTGATGCAATATTTGTCTTTCATCTAATTAAAGATGAATCAAAGCAAAAAACATTCTCTTAGTCATCCAAACTCACCCATTTTACACCCAATTAGTCTCCTCTGGAGTGGAGTTTTTGCCTTTTTTTTCTTTATGGTCAAGTTTACCAGAAGTTTAAGTTGATCTAAGTTCACTCTACTACCACAGGGCTGATCTCTGCCCATACCTGCAGAGTAAAACCCAACTACACACTGTCATCTCTTCCCTTATGGCCCCATTAGTGCCATGAATTCTGGGAGAACCTTACCCAAGTGAAATATCATTCCCTCAGCAAATTGTGATTAATTCTCAAGTCCCTGACTGAGTAAATACTTTCATACCAGAGCCACCAATTTCCAGCTGGCACCTGGGAAAGGCATAGATTGGCTTAATCTGATATTGCAAATGACTGCAGAAAATGATTGCACCCCTGCTAGAGTCCTCTGCCTAGCTACTAGGTCCAATCTAATATGCTATAAACATTTAAGTACAGTGCATGGTTAAGGTTATGTTTGCTTAAATGTGATTATTTTGCTTTAAATGGAGATTCTTTATCACCCAAATTTGTGAGCACACATAGTTTGCATACTATAACATCTAAGATGCATGAAGATATTTCTAGGTGTTACTTAAAAAAACACACAAAAAAACCCACTAAAAAACACCCCAAAACAACAACAACAACAAAACAAAACAAAAAATATAAACAAAAAAAAAAAAAATGAAACCCAAACCCAACAAAACCACCCACAATTGAAATATTTAGAAAAGACACTCTGGGTTTTTCTGGTCTTCATGTGTCTTATTCCATTTTAGTGCATGTTCATAGGACAAAACCAATCTGAGGTGTATAACCATCACTTCCTGCTAAAATATATGTTTTTAAAGATGTATACCCTGTGCACCAGGAATGAAATCAAATAAAAATATATGGACAGTACTAAGTAATATTTTCTTTGAACTTTGTTGCCAAAGAAAGAGACTACAGGCAGGAATTTGTTTTCTGGCTTTTTTTTTTTTTTAGAGAGTGTTACAAATGTAGGATATATTTCTGGTACTGCANACAGGCAGGAATTTGTTTTCTGGCTTTTTTTTTTTTTTTTTTTAGAGAGCGTTACAAATTTAGGATATATTTCTGGTACTGCTATTGGCTGCTCCTTTCCTTGAAGTCTTTGTGTCTTTTCATATCAGTTGTTTTCTCTGTCTGTTAGATGCTAGGAAACAGAATGTCTCCAGAGACAGGGGCGATTTTTCTTCTTGATTGTTTCTGTTTGGAAA
>VZTT01015500.1:80471-110368 GCA_013400855.1 Buphagus erythrorhynchus | reverse complement strand
ACAACAACAACAATCACAACAATAATATAAAGCAGTGATGATATTATTTATAAATTATAGACTATTTATGACTAATTACTTCATCGAGTGAAGGACTAACATCCTAACAATCCTTCAGAATAGTTTTTGAGAAGGAAACAAAACAGTAATATCTCCAAAGCTGTGCTTCTGTTTCTAGAAAAATGAAATACGAAAGTAGTTGCTCTCAATGCTGAGATGAATTAACAAAAAAGAGGTCACACACCAGAATCAGCAATCAATAAACTGGTCTAAATTTTAAGAAATGCTTATTTTCTATACATTTAAGGTTGTGTCAAATCACTGCAGTAAAAATAAAATCAAGTACAGTATAAATAAGTTAATGATACTGTGCTTTTGCACAAAGTTTATTTTAGAGGATTTGGGTTTTAATAATCTTAATCTACATTGATTAAAGGTGTGCATTGAAATTCAAATATAGGACTGTTCGGGTGTAAAATATGTGTAATTCATACTTTTCAGATTTTAGTTTTACACTGATCATTGTTAGACTTAAAAAATAAATTTTCTTTCTCCCTAAAATAATTGTTGTTCTACTAATATGAATATGATGGGAGAAATGAAAAAAAAATCATCAGAAAGAGACTATGTAGATCCATTCTCTGCATTGCTGTTATCATTAAAGACGAGACAGTGCTGTAAAGAAACTCCAGCACTGCTGAACTGCACACATGGTGATAGAATAAATGGGTCCCTATTTAGCAAAAATTATCAGAAAACGTCATAGTTAAGTGGTTTTCACACAGAAGACTATCTTGGGACTGCTTATTCTCTGCTCTTTTGTACCAGTTTGGTGCATCAGGTCTCCCTTACTGAATTCTTCATTCTGTTTTTGCTGTGTGAATTTGTAGTAAATCAATACTGATTTAACAAAAAGGACCTGAATTTTTCTTTAGTGAAACTTCTGGTGTGCATCAAATGAGCATAGTTAGTGTCAAAACTTCTGATGCAGGGGAGTCTGAGATACAAGAAAGAAAGCATTTCCTGATACTTTTAAAATAAATCCCTTTGTTGCTTTTTCTTATACTAGTGATCTCTATATTGAAGGAAAATCAAGGTTGCTCAGCATGAAAAATGAACATAGATGGCAAACAAAGGTACAAGCCTGTTTTTTATTTGGATTAAGATACTGTGTGCTATTGAATGTTAAGGAATTATATGAGGTATCTCACTTATTTCCTGATGCCTTTTTTCCTTCCACGTTTTTATCTTGTATGCAACTCCTAATTGATTACTGCAAATATTTTCTAAAGCAGGTCCATAGCTAACTCACAAACTGCAGATCAGAATATGATCATTAACACTGGCTTGTTGTATTTAAATAAACACTTATGTCAGTGTGTACATTTTATTTATCATGTTTACGACCAGCTAATGAGGGAAATGCACCCTGTGTTCTTGGTAGAGGTCACTGATTTGCAGGCAATGCTGGGTTATTACAAACTTTGGAACCACAGACACAAAGAAACTTGGTCTTTCTAAATGGTAACTGCAGTGGTTATCATTCACTCCCGTTTACCCCAGAACTAATTTGGGGTCTATATGTTGTTTGCATTCCACTTCTCCATTTGAATACAACACAGAAAGTAACAGTGAAGGTTTTCAAGATGTGCATAAGGAATATTGTGCCAGATTTAGTCTGGACATTAGAAACAGGTTCTTCCCCCAGAGGGTGTTTGGGCTGAACAGACTCCCCAGGGCAGTGGTCACAGCCCCAGCCTGGCAGAGCTCAAGAAGCGTTTGGACAATGCTCTCAGGCACAGGGTGTGACTCCTGGGGATGGTGCTGTGCAGGGCAGGAGCTGTACTGGATGATCCATGTGGGGCCCTTCCAACTCAGTACATTCTAAGATTCTGTGATCACTTTCTTTCCAATCACAGTTTTTGTTTTCCTGAGTTTCAGCACTGAAACTTTATTATGAAGACCAGATAGTTTAATTATTCAGTTTCAATCTACTAAATTTTCACCTCAAACTCTGTCATGTTGATGCCATTCTAGAAAAACATTTTTTTCTCTAACAGTTCAGATTATTTTGAAAGGTGCAAAAAGCCATCCGTGTATTTGTCTTGTGGTTGGGGAGCAAGTGCTAGATTTGTCCTGAAAGACATCTCATGTCCCATGGACTCTAGCTAGTTCTACTTCTGGTGGATCTTCCCTGTGAAAAGTGCACACTACTGTGATAGGATGTTCAGGAGGGAAAGACTTCTTGCCTTATTTGTGTTGAATTTGTTCCTGAGACTTCTGGCTGCACATAGTGACATGTAAGAGCACAAAGGCTTAGAATAAAACTCTGCCTGAAGATGACAGTCCTCAAGTGTGGGAGAGGGGAAATGAACAACATTTGGCAAATGTCCATCCCTTAGTAAATGCATTGCAGAGAGGCACTTACAGCTGGTGTGTGGCAATGAGGGCAGAGCAAAGAAAGAGCTAGAGTGATGGTGGGTATTTATCACTGGCTTTTCGGAAAAAGGTTTCTGTGAAATCTCCACAGTCCTTGACATTTTTATTATGGTTTCAAAGAGGTTGTTAACCTAAACAAATTATAGGTTTTTGAAGATATTTTTCTTCCCTTGTATGCTATCAAATCTTGTTCTATTTCTTTGTTCTAGATGAGCTTGTGCTCTGCCAGGCTGTTGAAGGAGTCTTCTCAGTCCTCCCTTCTCCAAGTCCAGCCATTCTTAATGATGTTTAACATCTTTACATCAGGAGGCTATTCAAGAACCTAATAGCGGCAGGCTTAATTTTCTTTTATTTTCAGTATGTCTCAGATTCCCTTTCAAGACATCACAGTATTTCAGAATTATCTCTCTTGTTGTTTTTCTATGTTATGAAAGAAACACAGAATTAAAAGTGGACTCAGAATAATTCTATTACTTAAGCAAATGCAAATTGTAAAACTTGCATTTCTATTCTGCTTCTCTGACAGTTTTCTATCTTCTAAAATAAAAGAGACAATGGGGTCAATAGAGTACTCAAAAATATCTAAATGCTTACTACTTGCAGTGGTTTGCAAAATCTTCAGGTAAAAAATTCTCTTAGCTTGTCATTTGGTACTCTTCCCATATCATTGTTAAATTACAAGCTTCATTCTGAATGGAGGCCTACCTACCTACTACTTTGATTTTTCTTATTTAATAGCAAGCTAAAGTTCAGAGTGGAAAAAGCATTGATTATCTTTGAGCACCCAAGGTTGGAGTGAGGCTGAGGTAACCTTGGCGTAAGAACAGTTATGGTGATGATCAGATGATGGTAACGAGCAACAAGGAGCTGTAACTGTCAATAAGAGACATAGGAGACATAAAAAGACATAAAGGAGCTAGCTAGCCTAAAGGAAGAGACCAACAGCAGGAACATGGCTAATGTGGTGTGGAGATATGACACGACACCCTCCATGCTCTTGAAAAAGAATGTTCTATGGAGAAAGAAAATATAAAAGAAGAAAAAATCCATAAAAAAAAAATCTGTCTATATTCCATTCCCTTCTAGAATCTTTTAGCTTAGCTCAAAATAGACCATCTAGACACTTGCTGTATTTAGTTCTTGATATATTGTGTCATTCCTGTATTATTCACTCCATATAGTTCTCAAAATTAATGTCTATTTGTGTCAGAATGTCTGAGGTCTTATATGACCTTTTCCTTCAGCTACTTCTCTTCCTAAGCCATGGCAAATCACTATGCCTGGAAGGTGGCATTTTTGGAAGGGGGATTATTTAAGCAACAGGAGAGTTGGACCTGGTGAGTATGGTCTTGTGGTTCCTGCTCCCAAATGAGAATAAAAAAAATGTTGTGTTGACTATAATTTACTGTGCAAAACTTGTAGATTTCTAGGTCCCAGACAAACAAAAGGCAGTACAGCTTCATGCCAGGTAACTGTGGAATAACTTTCCAATTGATGTGGATAAAGCAATTAGACAAATTCATGGAAAGAAAATGCACATTGGGAACAAGTACAAAGGTAACATTTTGGCTCAGAAATTTCCTAAGTCATAAATCACTGGAAGGGGGAAAATGCTCTGAAGAGGACTTACTTTATTTGTATTGTGTTCCTGTCTTTCTCTCTGGGCACCAGCTAGTGCCACTGGGGAGCTGAGGTGGGAGGAGGAGAGTAAAGGAAAGGCTTTTAGGTGGAAGTTTTGAAAGCCACCACTTCATCTCTGATCTGTCTATCTCTAATATTCACTNTGAGAGTACTGTCTTGCCTTTGGGTGAAGTCACAGCTTCTGTGGAACTGGGAGCTCTGTGGGAAATGTCAGTAATCCTGACATTTTGAGAGAAACATCATTTCCCATGTAACATGTCCCAGTGGGAGTTACAAACTAGATTTCCTGCAAATACATTCTTTCTGATTTTTGCCCTTCAGCAATAACCCTTGAAATATNTGAGAGTACTGTCTTGCCTTTGGGTGAAGTCACAGCTTCTGTTGAACTGGGAGCTCTGTGGGAAATGTCAGTAATCCTGNGCAGCTGGTGGCCCAGCCAGTCTTGTATACTCTCTCTCACTGCTCTTTGTCACAGAGGAATTTGAAAGGATCCCATCAGTAGGCAGTGACAGAAGTACATACCCTGGACAATCATCTACCTAGGTTCTCCTCTTTGTTATAAGTAAGGTCATCCTTGAAAGAGGAGGATTTAAGCCCCCTTCAAAATATTTAGACATATTTTCTAACTTTGGTATTGTAAGCTGTGCATCTTTGTTAACTGTATATTCAGACCAGCTTTCAGATTTTACTAAGAGCTTAAGTTTCTGTTATTTTCAGTTCTCTTCTTTCCTTGTCTCTTTTAATCTTTTCTGGGATGTTTANGTTTACTTCCTTTGAATGGCAATATCTATCTCTTTTTTTTTTCCTTCTTATTTGCTTTATCCTGCCTAAGAAAGTGCTTGCATAAACAAAATAGAGACAGCTGATATTAGAAATTGTGCTTAAAGGAAAATCTTCCAAATGAGGAAGTATAGAATCAATTTAACCCCAAAATGTCCCCAAGTAAAGAACCATATATACAGTTGGAACATATGTACAGGCAATATTATTCAAGCAAAAAACACTTTCCAGCATCTGTGGAATTATTATTTAAAACAAAAGTGAATTTATTTAATGCTTATATTAAAAGTTCTACATTATTTAGATATTCTATCTGTTGAAAAAAAATATATATTATAGAATGTTTTTAATAATAAATAGCTTTCCTTTTATACTGCTTTTTTCTCTTTAATAGTTAAACACAGATCAGTGTTCTGAGCAGGCTCTCAGATACATTTTTGAATATTGACATCATTCCATACAATGTGCAACTCACATTAGAATTCATAAGTATTATCCATGCAAATACTCATTGCAGAAGACAGATACTATATCATACTGCTTCTATTTTTCTTTCCTGAAAAAAAAAGAGACTAGAAGGAAAGGAACTAGAAAAGCTTATTCATTGGTCAGTGCCACTACATTTCACTGTATAAATGCTAGGGGGGTATACTGGAGAGGTAATAAATGTATTCATAGTGCTGAAGCTTTTTAAAAAGCATCAAATGGGAGGAAATTGAGAACAGAGATTGATTTGTTCAGAAAAATGATCAAAGTTAAACCGTATTAACTTAATACCCTCACTAAGAATGCACTCAAGAAACAGGAAGACATAGAACTATAAGGACATGGGATTCTCTCTCTAAGGTGATAAAAAGAAAGGAAGATGAGAAAATGTTCAGAATGAACCCCAAAAACCCCCAATCTATTGATAAGTTTGTATGTGATCAAAGCATGTGTTCATGAGGACAGAAAATGCCTCATCTCCAGGAGAGAACTCATTCATTCATGTCTCAATGCCATCAACCCTCCTGAACACAGAAGCCATTTAAATATGCATATGAATAATATAATCTTCCAGTTGGGTGCTTATGTTTTAAAATCAAAATCTGCATTAGAGTATGTGTTGACTGTGACATATAAATCATTTTACTCCATGCAGCACAATCATGGACTCTTCTAAATATAGCAAATACAGATTTTATTATGTAATGGAGTAACATTTCCTAGCTGGGTGCTTAAGCCTTGAAACTGAAATCTGCATTTTCATGTTTGAAGGCTGACAGCTGCACAGGCTCCAGGAACTCAGGCTCATACCCTTGATACTGAGGCTTTGCACTAAATACTAGTACTGACAAGCTTTGGTGTTTATGCACTATCTCTCATGCTGTCAGTTCTGTGGCTGCTGTGGCAAAGCAGCAGTCTCAGGCTGCTGAAAAGCTTCTTTAAAGCCACTACAGATTTCTGGCATGCAGGTGAGGGGGTGGTAGGAAAGTACTGCACATGTGTGTATATCTATATCTGTATCTATGTCTATATATGTGGAGTGCAGAGTGGAGAATTTTGAAAGGACTGTGCCGAGCAGCTGATGTGAACTGTTTGTCAGCTTCTCCCATAGAACTGATGCTGCTCAAATTTGGCAAGGAAAAGAGCTTAATATATCAACACATAATTCTGTCTGCCATTTGCAGCTGAAACAAGCATGGTTCCAAGGGTAGGGAGTGCCATCTTTAACTAAATGCCTGTATTTGCTGTTTTGGTCGTTCAGAATTTGAAAATGCAAGGGGAAATTATTTCTCACTTGCTTGAAAGGTTTAGGAGGCCCTGTAAGAAGATGGGGGCGAAAAGCAATATTCCCTAGAACATTCTGGTTTGAACCTGTTGTTGTTTATTATTTCAGCTGACAGCCTGCTGAGAGGGAAACAGAGACACTTGTATTAGCCTTCTCCTATGTTCATTAATTTACCTTGGTAAAACTCATTCCTAGACCTGTGCTCTCCTTTATCACCATCAAAGAGCACTAAAAGGTCTGTCAGTTTTCTTGCTATTTTTACCTTTTCCTTCTCTTTTCTTCCCACTTACATCCTACTCAACCAGACACTGTAAAATCGGAGGACGTAAAAAATGAAACTAATTCCTCCCCATTCTTTCCTCCATAAAGCAATAGGGCATGTCAGCAGCCCTACTGGAAAGCTCATGCCAAGCTCTGTTGCCTGGATTTGCAGCAGATATTCCTTTCTTCCAGTCAATAGCAGCCAATCCAAACAGGACAGTTCTGCAGAAACCATAGTAACTAAGGGGTTTTTGGGCTCCTTTATGTCCAGTCAAATATAACTCCATTGCAAAGACACTGGCCTTGAAGCTGTGAATCCTGTCTCTGCCAGCCCCAAGGGCTGTGTTCAGATTGTCTCCCAGGGAGTCCTCATAATGCAAAGAGGGAACTTTTGAATTGTGAACTTGTACCTTCACCACCACTTTGTATCTTGTTCTTTAGCATGAACAGAAAGAGTGGAAACATCTCAAAATCATGGAAGGTGGTGTTCAGACTACTAAGATAAGATTTCTGTATTTATTTCTATCACATTTTTCTCACATTCCCAATGCTACATTTTGACCCAAATTCAGGTTTTGGCAGATTGGAAGACATATAACTATTGGACCATGAAATTTTTCTGCTCCCTTGTGTATATGTGTGAACTGTCTGTAACACATATGTCTATAAATGTGCTCCTGTTTGTAGTTAGAAGGCAAATGCCATGTGCAAACCCCTTAAAGCTTTATCAGTTAATCACAAGTTACTCCTTGTCTTGTGGTTTTCCTCTGATCATCCTGAGTTTGAATAGTAATATGCCATCATTTGTCCAGCTAGTTTGGATGGCTGATGGTTATATAAAGAACATTTCTCAGACTATCAGTTTTATTTAATACTCTTTGCTGTGTTAACAATGAATTTTAGAGGGCTAGGAAAGTTTGGTATCTGTTGCTTATACCTGCAGCAATGTCCTTAACTCTGAGTAAAAAGAGAGTGGAAGGAACTTTTGAAGAGAGAAAGCTGTTTTGCTTCTACTTCCCATTAATCTTTATTTTCACTAATGCTTTTCTGAAAAAAAATTATGCTTTCGTTTTTTTTTTTCTGAAGTTTCATATTCATTGTCATATCTTCCAAATTCCTTATAGATATGTCACTCATTCTACCACTTTCCTGAACAACACATTTTACCAGGTAATAGGTAAACACTTCTAATTGGAAAATCTTTGCAAATCATAATTTATACACATCTGCTGGACCTTGTTCCATTGTACAAACACCCTTGAAGACTGGCAATATGTGCATGAAAAGCTACAGAGCAAATCTGAAGAATTCATTTCAAAGAGTCTTTTAGACTCTTTGTGGTATTCATCCTTCAGCCTGTATTGACACTGGGGATTGCCCCAGTCCAGATGCACCACCTTGAACTTGGCCTTGTGGAACCTCCTGAGCTTCACATGGGCTGGCTCTCTTTGTGAAGTTCTCCTATTTTGTTACTATTAAATGTTTATATTTTAACAATTTTATATCTATATTAATTTGTAGTGCAGGTAGGTCCTTCTGCCCAATGAAATGACAGGTACTTAACATGGTACCAGTCTGATGCTGGTACCAGAACCATGTTGAGAGCCATTCTGGGGCTGCTTCCATTTCAGTGGAGAGCACACAGAGCTCATCACTGGACCAAGTTCATTTTATCTTTCCTGTTGGCAAAAATTCTCCCCCAGATGATGAAAATAACATGGAAAGGTAATAAGATTCTGATCGATATCTCAGTACAATACTTCAAAAGTCTCATCCCAGTGAGGAAACATCTCAAAATGAAACATCCTAATAAAACCCCTTTTAAACCTGCAAAAATAACAAGCACAAAATCCTGACAAAAGCACTTTTTCTTCGTTGAAAAACTGAAACTGAGAGCAGGTATTTCTGAACATCAGTTAATAACTTTTCTTCAGATATGCCATTACATTTTCTTTAGAAATTGCACAGTTCCTTTGGACCCATTCCAGTCCTTTTTTTGACCTACAAGGTAGGCAGTACTAGGAAGGTTTTACAGCACAGTAGTGGAAGAAATATCTGCTGATACTGGTTGTTTGAATACCACAAGGAATCAGATAGAAAGACTCTTGGAAATTAAGTCTTTGGATTTGCTCTGCAAATTTTTGCATATATTGTTGCTTTCTGAGATTGTTTGTACAATGGGATAAAGTCAGCAGATGAGTATAAATAATGATGTGCAAAGATTTTCCAACTAGAAGTGCTCATCTAGTAAAGCTGAATGTGCTTACTGACCTGAGATCAGAGTAGAGCAAAGGAATTCAGCAAAAGCAGGGATGGATGCAGCTACAATCCAAAGTAGAGAGCTAAAAACCCAAATATCTACTGCTTGTGAGAGGAAGGAGGACGTTGGAGTTCTGGAGTTGGGCATTGATGATCCTAGTGGGTTGCTTCCAACTCATATATTCTGTGACTCTGTGAGAAGGGCTTAGGGGTGCTGGTGGATGAAAACCTCGATGTGAGCTGGCAATTTGTGCCCACTGCCCAGAAAAACAAACATACCCTGGGTTGCCTCAGTAGAAACATGGCCAGCAAGTTGAGGGAGGTGGTTCTCCCCTCTACACTGCTCTGGGACTGCAGAGCCTGCCCAGAGTGCTGTGTGCAGCTTTGGAGTCCCCAGCACAGAAAGGACATGGACCTGTTTGAGGGGGTCCAGAGGGGGGCCACAAACATGATCAGAGGGCTGGAGCACTTCCCTGATGAAAACTGCCTGACAGTTGGATTATTCAGTCTGGAGAATAAAAGGCTCTGGGGACACCTCATTGTGGCCTTTCAATATTTAGATGGAGCTTAAAAAAAGATGGGGACAGATATTTTAGTGGGTCTTATTGTAGCAGGACAAGCAATAATAGTTTTAAAATAGAGTGGATTCAAACAAGATATTAGAAAGAAATTTTTTACAAAGATGGTGGTGAAACACTGGCACAGGTTGGTCACAGAGAGGGTAGATACCTTATCCCTGGAAATGTTCTAGGCCAGGCTGGACTGGGCTCTGAGCAACATAAAGTAGCTGAAGATAGATCTGCCCATGACAGGGAGGTTGTTCTAGATTATTTTTGAATGTCCCTTCGAACCCAAACCTGAAACTTTCTATGATTGTTTGATTTAAAAAGCATTACTGGGGGCTCAAGACAGGACAAGCTCAAGGAGAAAAACTGTTGTTTTAATCACTATACTGTTTTTCACTTTGAAATTGCACTATCTATTACTTCATTTTTTTTGTACAAGTGTATAGCTATCTCAGTAGTTCCAACTAAATGTTTATTTTTTAAAATTCCCAACAAATTTAATAAAAGTTTAAGCACTTAGAACATCAGCAGATTACTCCTGCAAGTTTAATACCAGCTGCTGTATACTTTCTGTTTGATATTCTGAAAACAACATGATTTATCATTTTTACTGGTTTATTACTTTAGAAGATCTACATTTTTCATTAATCAGTGTTCGAGCAAGACACCAATCATAAAAACATCTGTGACTAATATAAGAAAAATGGAAATAAGCACCTCTGCCATAAAGACCTGAAAAGGTCTTGGGATCCAAATAAAACAAACATAAGAAAAATTTGCATAATCTCCTACAGGCATTATAGAGGCAAAGAATTCCAATTTTCTCACATATTCTGACATGATGAGTATTAAAGCTGTTCAAGACACTGCAGTATAGCTGGGTAAAACAAGGATCTGCAGTCTATAAATAATAATTTTTATTTTATATCAGTGCTTGTCAAAAAATCAAATTAAAACATCATTACCATTATTAAGATGTATAAGAAGTTTTAATTAACAGAAAACTTGCTATATATATTAGAAAAAAACTTGTTGATAGAACCCTTGCCAGCTAAACTATAAAAGTAGAACCAGGGTTATATTCTGGACACAGGCAGTAAAAATCTTCTCAAGCAATCACCAGGCAGTGTTAGCCAGCATAAGAGAAGACACCTCCTTAAACCTTTCCTCATTGTCACTACTCTTGTGAACAGTTTGAAGCTCAGGTTCCTTTAATTTATAATTATATTCTCAGTACTTTAATTAGTATTGCAACTGCAGGGAGAGATACTTCCTGAAGCTGTTTAGATACAAGAGGTCTGATGTAGGGGTATCTGTCACTCTCCATGGGCTATAGTTCATCTCTAACTCCTGCTCTCACTGATGTAGTGGCTTCCTCAGCTGTTTATTGCTCTCTGACTTTGATATTAAAAAATTCTGCATGCTAAAATTGAGTGTAAACTTATTAAGCAAAATACAGAGTAATGAGTTTCTAATTTATGTTGCTTGGATTCTAGAATGCTACAGCTCATGTCTAATTATATTTTTATCAGCTTTAGCTAAGTCACTAGGTTAACATCTACCCCCAGGTGATCAGTGAATACAACCAACTATGTTGTGTGCAAATAAAGGAGCACAAAGCAATATGTTTGTTGTCAAAAAAAGTGCTTCAAATATTAAATGGCTTCTGATGACACAAGGGCAAAAGGCTGCCTGTCTGGATAGAGTTTCAGAGTCCAGTTTCTGAGTTTTGACAATTTCTTGTGAGAAATTTTACTCTCTGCACAGGCCTATTTTTTCATTCCTAGTCCTGGTGTTCTTCCAGGATACCCTTCTTTCCTGGATCTCAAAATGTCCCTGGGTTCCTTAATTTCACAGTATTGAGTGCAGCTTTGATCATCCTCCTACCTTGTCCTTCAGTGACTCATTTTCTCACTTCTTTGATTAGCTCGTAAGTTCACCTACAATCCAGACCTTATCCTGGAAGGATCTTTGGCAACTCCAGTTCTTCAGCATGTCATGTCCCACCTTTGGCTCTACCCCAGCTCCAGCCTAGCCAGGACCATGGCTGGACACCACTGGTGTGCTCCAGTTGAAATACTGTTCTATAGCAAATACAGTTCATGCCATAAAACTGACCTTACACTGAAAGGTTTTGGGAATTGTCACATTGAATCTAGCAGTTTCCAGAGCTGCTGTGCCTCAGAGATTCCCAAATTCTGTCTTCAGCTGAAATCACTACCAAATTGTAAGAACTTGAATTAAATTTTAATGTATGAGTGAGAATGAAACTTTGGTGTGCAAAAAGGCGTTTTGATTTGCCTAGACGTGACAAGAAACTAATGCAAGATAAAGCAAATACAGTTAAGTATCTGTTGTTGAAACTCAAAAAACTACCTTTCAATCATGTTTTGAACAACACCAATAAACTTGCCTCTGTGGTTAAAAAGAAAATAGTCTCCTATTATAAGGTTTTGAAAGTAATTTTCAGAATCTATTTTGAATAAATTAATTCTATTTAAAAATTATAAGCCCTTCCAGCCCTTCCAGCAATACGTTTTTTTTCAAGAAAGCTTGAATTGCAGTCTGGGCTTTGAAAAGTGGTGGGTAGAGGAGCACCATTTAGAATAACAGAAAGCTAAAATAATCTCTCCTTGACTAAAGAAGCTATTACTGTAGATTCAGACATCGAGCCATGTAAATCAAGATAGTGAAGGTACAAATAGCAACCTCCTCAGGATTTTCTGAAAATGCATGTTATGTAGGGGATTCTACAATTAGCTTTATCCAGACATCCATCTGGATTTTTATCCAGGCTCATGAAACTTCAGGTTGATAAAATTGCTTGTACACTAATGATTCAGCCCTAATCTGCAATCTCAGCATGTAGTGCAAGTGAAGAATAGCTGGGTTTGTGATGTGACTGGACGAAGTCCAAGGAAAACTGCGGCTCCTCAGGAGCTGATGGCTGGCACTCAGTACTGTGTGTCTCTGGTGAACAAATAACACCCCAGCAAGGCAGAGCATAAAGCTCCACTGCTGGAGACACCTTCTTCTGAAAAAATACTGAACCCTGGAACCCAGAGTGCAAATCTCCTTACAGTCTTGGCAGTAGCAAAGTGTCCAGCTACACATTTCAGCTGCCTAACACTCACTTTTTCACCTCTCATTTTCTTTCAAAAGGTTGCTGCTTATGCTGATTTGTTTGAGGATAAAACTTACTGCTGTTTTAGTTACCTGCTATATTATTAAGTGATGATTTATGGGAGGTTTTAATGTAAAAACAGGTGAATTGCTTCCAGCAAAGACCAGTGCTTCCAAAGAAGCAGAGTGAGAAGTGCGTGGGTATTCCAAAGCAGAGGTAGTGCTGCAAGGAGGGGCAGTTGAACTGAGCTGAACCACTCAGGGGCTGCTGGCTGGGACTGGTTGGGCAAAGAGACCATAACTGGAATGATGAGGGGAAGGGAAAAGCATGAAGATGGTTGTACAGGAATGGGTTGAAAGGATGGCAGAAGACGGTGCTGGTAGGAACAGGCTGGGAGGAGCCTGTGGTCATTAAAGAACATGGTCTCCCAGAGCCTGGAAAGGGCCCTGTAGCTACACAAACTCACAGAATCACAGAATTGCTAGGATTGGAAGAGAATTCTGGAGCTCCTCTAGTCCAGTCCCCTAGCCAAGGCAGGGTAGAACCTAGAACAGGTGACATAAACATTTTTACAGGTGGATTTTTGGATGTCTCCAGACAGGGAGACACTACCACCTCCATGGGCAGCCTGTTCCAGTGCTCTGTTATCCTCAATGTGAAGAACTCCTTCCTCACATTGAAATGAAACTTCTTGTGTTTTAGTTCATGGCCATTGCTTCTCATCCTGTCACTGGGAACCACTGAAAAGAGTCTGGCACCATCCTCTTGGTGCCTGCCTTTGAGATATTTATATGCATTAATGAGATCCCTTCTCAGTCTTCCCTAGACTAAACAAGCCCTGCTCCCACAAGTCTTTCCTCATAAGAGAGATGCTCCAGTGCCCAGATCATCTTTGTGACATCTGCAGGACCTGCTCTGGTAGCTCTTTGTCTTTCCTGTCCTGAGGAGCCCAGACCGTGACACAGCACTCCAGGTGTGGCCTCACTGGGGCTGAGTAGAGGAGCAGGATCACCTCCTTCAACCTGCTGGCCACACTGTTCCCAGTGCACCCCAGGGTGCCACTGGCCCTCCTGGCTGAAGGACACACTGCTGGCACACTGCCACTGAGACTCCCAGCTCCCTGTCAGCAGAGCTGCTCTCTATCAGGGTCAGCCCCAGCCTGTGCTGGAACTTGAGGTCGTTCCTCTCCCACTGCATGACCCTGCATTTGCCCTTGTTGAACCTCATTGAATTTCTCTCCACCTAATTCTCCAATTTGTGGACTATGTCAAATTTTTAGAGGTTTTTTTTCCTTCCCCTTTTTTCCCCCTCTTATTTGTTTTGTTTTTATTTGTTATGTTGTGGATTTGGTGGGAGTTTTTGGTTTGGTTTCTGGTTGAGGGTTTTTTTGTTTGGTTTTTTTTTTTTTTTTTGCTTTGTTGGTTTATTTTTCCTCTTTTTAAAAAGAAAACTAGGAGCACAGAAATACACTTAAAACCACAAAAAATTGCTAAAGTCAATATAGAAGTTCATCAAAATTAAGTGCTCAAAATTCAGGAAATGAGTTTGGGAGTATTTGTACAATGATCCCAAGGCGCATATGCAATAAGATTAAAGAGAATTGGTAGTTTTCCAGGATATAATTGACTAACTTCATGAACTTCTCATCTTTTAAAGACTGAAATGGGTTGCAAAGCTCAATCAGGCAGAATGGGATTAAGTTAAGATGCAGCCAGGAATGTTTCCTGCCCTGTACATTGACAGACTCATAGGATTTTGGGATCAAACACCTGGAGCATGTGCAGCTGGCAGCTGTGCAACTTGTCTCAGTCCTGCATGGCCGGGTCTCCTCATGTCTGTCATTTATTTCCCCATTTGTTCATGCCAGTATCAGGAGTCCCATGTTTCTTTTTCAGGGTACCCTGAGCCCCCACCCACAAACTTTAGTTTAAATGGGAGGGTGTAGAAGTATCTCTGCTGTGTAAATAAGAGTTGAAAAGTTTCTGCTCCCGCTGCCGAGGCTTCCAGGGATAGTCTTGGGATCTCTTTTCAGATCATTGTGTTTTCAAATGTCTTTAAGGCTTTAATGTTAAATGCTTTTCTTGTCTTGTAAATTTTCTCATTTGTTGGAATTTTGAAAACTCAAGTATTTTAGAAAGGTGGAGATATTTTGTTATTTAAAGTCTGACTTTTAACCAGCTGCAGCTATGGCAGTCTTAAATTACCTCAAAGTTCACTATTTATTTCATCTTTATCCAGTGCACAGGATAGATGGAAGCTACTTAATAAAATAGTACTTAATACTTATTTTATGTTTAGTCATTTATTTTATGATCCCTTGGGAATTTATTGCATACTACTATAAAGAGAAAATTAGTATGGTCAGGGGCTTTTCATCACTGATTCTAAATGTTTCACAGAAACTAAAGAGTGATTTTTAATTATGTAAACATTTACTAGTTGATAACATCATGGCCATTTTCCATCTTTCATGTGTTTTGCTTTCTAATCCTTTTTCAAAATACCTAGTGCATGTGCTTCAGAATCCAAGAGTTGCATTCATCACATTTTGCAAAATTTCATTAAGGAAGACTATTCAGCATAAAATAATAAATAGCTGATCAGACAACCCAAAAATTATGGTAAGCTTCCTACTACATAAATATAAATCAAATGGCTCTAAAAATCAGAATAGCTTCAAGCAAAAGAAAACACAAGTGCTAATTGGGCTTAGAACATGCATACATTATAAAAATCAGTCCCCCAATAGATATTATAAAAAGTTTTGTAATTTTCCTTTTCTCCTTTTTGTCCCCTTTCCTGTACTGTAGAAAATAAACAGGCTTCTAAGTCCAGGCAGGCCAGCCCATAACTCAAAAGCTGATATTGCTGTGTTGAGATTGATTTACATGTCTGTCTAGAGGCACAGTGAGGTACTGTATCTTAAAAGGTGGGTGATTGCCCTTGAAGGAACTTTCTACACAGCAATGCAACAAAAACCAGACACATAAAAAGACCTTTACAATGAATGTGACTGCAAACAATGATCACTCATTAAAAGAATTATTTTATTACTTTTTAATGCTGGATGTTTTTTTCCCCCAGACTCACAAATGGCTGGAAAAGAATGATTGTTTAAATTTCCATAGGGCAAAAGTCACTCAAGAATATAAGATACCATAATTATACATTCAAATAAGACAAAATTAGGAATGGAAGGAATTTTCATTCTTTCATTAGGCTTAATTTCCAAATTAAGGCAAGAAAAGGGAGAGAGTGATGGTATGAAATAATCATACAACAGTCTGGGATACTCAAGGTAGAATCAAGCCTGCTCCTCACTGGGGCTTTAATCAGCCTTTAAGAAACCCAGGTTCCTCTTCTGACCATGATCCAAACTGTTGTCTCCAGTGGGATAGTTTTCAGCCATGTTTTGAAAACAGATGGGCAGACTGTGCCTATACCCAAGTTGTGGACCTACACCTCTGTGTTTTATATTCAGCTATGAGAAATCTGCTACTGTCTTGACTCCTTATTTCAGCTCTGCTGAAGTTCAGCATCCCTCTGTCCAGTCATCAGTCTGTGTCTTCCAATTCCTCTTTGGGGTGAGGTTAGTAAGATTGGCTGCCCATAAGCATCCAGTCATTCTCCTTGTACAAGTAGTAGTTAGACCTTGTACCTGTTGTCCAATGAGATTTTTTTCTTGCATTAATTTCTATATTGTGGCAACCTTTAAACAAAAAATTAAATACCTCAGTAAAGTATTCTTGTTTGTAATCAATTTTTAGCATATTACAATAATTTTCTTATTACAACCCTCCATATGTATATATTTGTTCACTGCAGCATAAAAATTAATTTACTGACAGCACCTTCCCTGAATCTTTGCAGTCAAAAAAGTGATCTCTATGCGTGATTAGTTCACATTTTTGTGAACATTTTGCATTTATCCTAACATGGATTATTTTGTTAATGTTTTCCATTAAACTATGCTAAATCATTCTGATAATCTTCATTTTGCCTGTTAGATTTGCCTAGTTAGACTCAGCCTCAATAATTTTGCATTCTCTTTATCTCTTCCACTTCTTTATTCACTGGCTCTTCCAGGTCAGCAGTAAACATTCACCACTATGATTCCTCCAGGACTCACAGGGTATCTGCATTTTAACCTGCTTCTCTTGCTTTCTCCTGAGCTATCATTGATCTTTTTGTGTCACCTAGCATCCTCAGCATCTCTCCTGCCACCTCCCAAGCAGCACGTTCATTGAGCTATGCAGGCTGCTGAGCTGCATTCTGTGCTTTGCAGCGTAGAGCCCCAGAAACCATGACATCCAGATTTGGAAGCAGCAGATCTCCAAGGCTCATGTTTCTGTATTTAAGAGAGGAGAAAATGAAGGCAAGAACATTGCAAAAGGAGTTACATAGCCCTCTGCAAAAACAAATAAACACACACCAAACACCACCCCAGTTCTGAGTCACATGTGATTCTCCTTAAGTTAAGCAGCTTCCAGGACTGCCAGGAGTTCATTAAAATCGGGGAGCTGTGACAGCAAGAAGTGATAGAGGTGAGCACAGCAAGGGGTAACCTGGAGAAATGAGTTCAGAGGTGGCTGAAGTATGAACTATTAATAGAGCTCTGAGAAAGTGAGACATCACCTTTGAAATAAACTCTTAGAGTAAAAAAGGAGAAGCAGAGTTGGTATAAATACATGTATAATGTTTGACTTGAAAGAATGTTCTGTAAGCACTGCATTTGAATCTCTGTTTCAGCTATTATATGTTTGTTTGGTTTTTTTTTTTGTCAAAAAATGGCTTGTTTTAAAATTTTGATTTTTTTTCTTACAAAACTTTTGAACTTTCAATTAAAAGGGGATTTAAGTTGCTGACAATTAGCTTAATTGAAGTGAAAACTGAGAAGATCCTGTGAGAAAAGAATTTCCCTGGTGAGCCCCATGAAACATAGTTAGGTTTAAAAGACAGGATTGCAAGTAAATATTCAAAACATCCAGGAAATGTAGCCTAGCAGGACAGAGTTTTGTGCAGGTTACAGCTCTCATTTTAAAGTGCTGCAAATCTTTGAAACCTGTTCAAATTAGGTTTATCAAAACTAAACGACAAGTCTTTGTTTGAAGGAAATAGAACTGAAAAGGAATGAAAAAATCTGATCCATGATCATCTCCTACTCCCAAATGTGATGTCATTCAGCCAGATTAATACAAGCACTGTAGTTCACTGCACAGATCCAGGCAAGCTGCCTTGTTTTGTTGTTGGTTGTCCTAATTTGTTTTTCTTATTTTAACTTAATGCCAAGGCTACGAGACAGCTGGTCAAATGACAGTGCTAACAAGCCATTGCTCTGAAAAGTCAGTGAGAATTAATTACAGCAGTTTTCTTTGGTTTGTCTATACAAATACTGACTATGCTGCTTGATTTGTCTGGTACAAGTATCATGTACCTGTATGAATTTGGAGAGATCTTCTCTAAATACAGAACTACAGGTGACCTTTGTAAAAAGCCTTTTTGTTTTCTACAGAGATATTGTACAGCAAAAGCACTGAGAATGGCCTCTAGAAAAATCCTGATACACAAGGACACTTGTTTTGATCTCTGCATGAGACTATATAAATTGCTCAAACTTTTCTAAAAGCTTTTGTGTCTAACTATGGTGTCATCATTTTTCCTCTGCTATAAACTCTGCATCCCCTCTATTTCTCTTGCTCTGACTTGTGGGCTCTGAAGACATAATCGTTTTCAGGAGAGAAGTATTAATGGAAGGTAATTTGGTGGACTATAATCTCCATCTGTATCTATTGCAGTAACTTTCATGTGTGCCACAGCATGCCCTAAAATTATTGTCACCTGTAATATATTTCTAAATGTTAGACTGGGAGAAATTTTGTGTTTAGGGCACAGTGTGATCAATCTGGAACAAGTCCAAAGGAATTGGTATTTCTTGGTGTGAGGAATTCTCTATTTCTGAGACAGGAGGGATTAGCTCAACTTGCACAGGTTTCGTTTATTCCATGAAAAATGTGAGTGGACAGTAGATAGCAATGATGCTATATTTCCTGACAGTGTTTTGTGTACCAACTTCTGCTTAAGCAAAATTTTGTAAATAGTTTATTTTTCAGGTCAACTGTAGGCATGACAGGGTGTCAGCAAACCCATGAAAAATAATAAATTACAAGAAAAATGAAAATAAAATCAGAGACATAATACTCCCAATGTATATGAAATATTACTTCAATTCAGCAGTTGCCAACCGTTGTCAATATCAGAAAAATAAAACAAGATATCATGAAGGCTGCTTCAGGTCTTAGCAAACTAAATTTTACACCTCGCAGTATCTTAGCATGCCACTGAGGTTTAAAGACACTGAAGTAAGGAAGAAAAAAAAAAATTTTAAATGTGGTCCTTTTATCTTCTTTTTTTTTTGTTGTTTTGCTTTGCTTTGTTTTGTTTTGTTTCAAGATCTGAGAACAAAAAAGCATCAAAGAGGAAGAAGTGATTCTTTTGGCCTCCTAAATTTTTAAAGAATTCTACTTATTAAGGATTATAAGCATCTTGAAGCATCACCAATTGATATGTAACCAGCAGACGCTTCAACAACTGGAACTGGAAATAAATTCACCCACACTCCCACTCCAATATTTTACTTGTAGTATTTCACACCCCACATTGTGACTGTAATACATATTCTGAGCATACCATTATGGACTTGATATTATTTAATGTGTAAGAGTGCTTTATCAAAGAATAATATGTCACTTAACTGCCTACATGTCAAATTATTTTATTTATTAATTCTTTCCATAGCAGTATGGAAGTAATATGTATGCTTTACTGTCATCCTTTCCCCACTGAGCATCTGCTAACTGCATACTCACATAATGTTAGACACTCATTGGCAGTGTACAGATTACACAGTGTAAGAGAAAACATTCAGGTGACACTTTCCCATTGTTTTTATACTAGGTTTATACGAGTTTACTTCTATTACCAAAAAAAAAAAAATAAAAGTAATGGTCAGTTCCCACTGGATAAAACCTTGTTGAGATATTTTACAGACACAGGGTGCTAAGGCTAGGGCATTTGGTAGAAGAGAATGGATTTGACAGCAATGGACCTGGTCAAGATTTTGTTCCAGGGAGGCTGCAGGGGAGGCCAGAAGCTGCCTTCATGTCAGATGACTCCAGCTGGCTCAAACCTCCATTCCTGCTCAGGAAATGAAGGAGGTTGAAGATTTGGGAGTGAAGACACTTTTAGATTTGTTCTTATTTTTCATTGCCTTACTCTTATTTAGTGGCAATAAATTAAATAAATTTCCCTAAGTCAAGTCTGCTTTGCCCATGATGGTAATTACTGAGCAATCTCTCCCTGTCCTTACCTCGACCCACGAGCTTTTTGTCCTGTTTTCTTCTCTTTCTCCTGTTGAAAAAGGGAAGTGATAGAGTGGCTTGGTGGCCACCTGGGGCCAGCCAAAGTCATCCCACTGCAGTAGGTAGGTGTTTTATAATGCAGCACAATGTCTTCAGTGTACTTAATGGTGGGTGTAGCTCTATCCTCTGTGCAAAACTGAGTGCTATGGCGCCTAGAAATGTCTTGCTTGGTACAGAATGTACTGCATTGTCTCACTTTCTGATAAAGAGTTTGCTAGGCATCTTTTTTTCTGTTGTAAAATAAGTGGAATTTAGAACATATTACCAGTTACACTTTAGTGAAACTATCTGCTTCATTGCCTCCTGGATGACTATATTTTCCCTGTGGTAGTTTCCAGAGACCTGATTCTGACTAAGAGACTGCTGTATTACACTGTGTTATGTAGGGTGACATTTCCTACTGAGAGAAGGTGACATTTAAAGATCCCAGTCCTGCAGAAATTTACAGTTGTGCTTGTTTTTTAGACCACTTAAGTGAGACTAACTTTGAAAAGTTAAAAAGGTGGAGAAGGCCCTGAGGAACAGAGTCTACTTCAGTAATTATTGAATAAAAGTTCAAAAGTTGCAATAGACAGTAACCTAGAGCCACAGATTGCCAGTAGTGGTAAAATAATTGTGCTGTATCTGACTAATCTCAAAGTTTTGGGAGCCTGTGGAGCTGCTACTATTGAGAGAAGGCTCGAGCTGCAGGGTGGTAAGCAGTGTTCTAGATGTACCAGGGCAGTACTTGAGAATCAAGTAACAAATTCTCATGCTCCAAAAATCCAAAATTATCAAAATTGCCTAATACTTCTAAGACCTTGGGAGTGATACAGGTTTCCATGGGAAGATGCCACCAATCCCTTTTTTGCACTATAATTTTATAATACTTTTTCCATAATTAGCTGCCACAGAAAACTTTAAAAAGATTTTTCTAAATACTTGGTTGTATCTTTTATCCTGCACTTCTGTCAGTCTCCCTTACAATTTTAATAAGTCACACCAGACATGAGGATGAGTGAAAAACTTTAGCTACCAATATATTTTGACAAACTGGAATGTGTCATTTTTCATTATAAAAGTGGATGCCAACATCTCATGTCTGTTACCTTAGGATCTTTTAAGCTCAGAAAACAGCAAGATTTCCAGATTTGCAAAGGTTTGATACATGATTCATGGGATACCAGATGTGGAGTCATCCAAGTCATTGCCTCTTTCACAATGCCTGCTAGTAATCTGTAATTAATGGAGTTAGTGGGAGAATTAAGGGAGTTGTTTCAAAACCAGAGTGTGGCTGGAAAAGTGACATCAAGTGCTTCTGTACTCTCTGTCCTGGGTTAAGAGACTTATTGAGTCTTAATTTGTTCCTCAGGTGAGTGTCTTCTGAACTGAAATCTGGTGCTGCTATCAGCTCAGTATGTTACACTGGACATGCTCAGGCTAACCTGTCTCCCAGAAACTCTCAGATGAGGGGACACAAGTGTTTTTGTAGAAAGGATTACTGGAAAGAGAAATCTAAGGCAGTGACAGCCAAGCTTGGTCTCTGTTGTGCTTCCTGGAGTTGACTATTGGCCCCTCAGTGTCCAATATTTGTGTTAACTGGTGAGATTTCTGGAATAAAAAAATTTGAATTAGATATCTTTTTCATTCTAGGCTGTGTGTTACCATATAAAGAATAGACATTTAATCTGCTATACTCTGACATGCACTTTGGGAGTGCATGCTGACACTCCCAAATTCCCTAAAAGTTCTTGTTATAGCAAAAGGTGACTATACATGTAAGAAATTGTTACATGTCATTGGCATGTAATGCATCACATGAATCATATCTGATTCCCTACATGGCATTGGAAATTACTTGGTGATTTATTTTAGTCACATTTACTCTTTTTTCTGTTAGGTTATATATTGACAGAAGATTTCCCTTATGTAGCAGATAGTACAATACTAGCTGAAATCGTGGGTAAAAGCTTGTCAAATGTGTGTTGGGTTAACTTCTTATCAAGAGCAGTATAAGACAGATTTTTTAAGGTTGGGTAAGCATTGGTTTTGATCCAGTGATTATTCACTGTTTATGACTCTTCTCTGAGCAAAGGACTAAAATGAGTTTGAAAAAAACATGTTAAGTCTCAAATAGAAGTGGGTCCAAACATCAAAATTCTGAAATATATTAGAGGAATTACCACGGATACATAACTTCCTAACTAGGATGGCCAGAGATTAATTAGGTATGAATCTGTATGTTCTAAATATTTGAAGTAGTTTTTTAGTTCAGCAAAGTTTAAAGACAGATGTCTAAAAAGCACTAGTGTAGACACTGTTCCCAGTAAACATCCAGTGAACAAGTTTTGGTAAGGGCAGTCTGCCTTGTGACTTCCAATGAGACATGGAGTTTTTATGTATCTATTTTTTTCAGAAGTGGCAAAGAACCAAGGCTTTAGTTTATTCTGTGCTGCAATAGGCATCCTATATGCATGGCACTTGCAATTCTTCCTGAGCTCTTATATGTGCTGCTGCTCTTTACAGCTGCTAGGCCTTTTGAAGGCAGGTAATATAGAATGAACTACAGCAGAAGCATGAGTCAGCTGTAGTGATGTATTTGAAGAAAAGATTTGTTGACAACCAGAACAAATGGCCACATCAGTCTTGGCATTTTATATCAGCTCAACAGCATTGAGTTCCAAAGCCTTACAAATTGGGCAAGGGTAAGTGTGTTGGTTGTCATGACCACCATTTTGGACAGTGTTCATTATTCCCTGACAGATACTGGTAAAGCAGCAGGAGACCATATTATTAACATTAATTTTAATAGCTCTGCACATCTTAGCACACCTTATGCAGTGTTCTAGAGACTGGTGTGTTGAGCACAATCCTGCTCTTGTGAAAACCTGTGTAAGAAATGGGTACTTCGAATGTAAAATTCTATTATTGTTATTTTTCCTATCATATTTTGTAATGATGCTTATATTTTAGAAATTTTCCTAGGATTTTCCTTTTAATTCCAGTTGTGGTGCCTTTGTATGATTAATTTTACATATCTTTCCTCCTGTTAAAGAAGAGGTAATCTTTAAAGTCAGGTGGATGCCTGTGGGCTTATTATTTGGAAGATATTCCCCTCCTGGGGATATTAATAAGAACATATAGAAGCTGTATTTTCTGGATTTTTACTTGAAAAATTCTGTAAGTACAGCAGATTCTACAGCATTATCCCTATATTTAGGTGGTTAACACAGCTTCACCAGTTCTCCAGATTAAATTTCTAATTCCTAATGTGCAAAAGACATTCTCCTCCCTTGCTCTTCTAGCCACAGTGATTTTAAATTTCTGGCTGACCATAGTCCAGTTTCAACAGAAAATAAGGTCATGTCCTACATGGATTTGAATCCCTCCAGGCAAGGGGTTCACCTTCTCCTGAGGTGAGTGCTCCAGCCAGTTGGCTCTTGTGGGAAAGGTGGGCAGCACCAGTATGACCTACAGGTTTGTCTTGTGAAAATCAAGGTAGCAAATCATCAGGTGCCTTGGCGTTCTGCACCACCCCCACACCCTAGAGACGTGGCCAGCTGGGAACCTGAGCTCTCAGCACAGTGGGAACCTGAGCTCCCAGTACAGCAGCTGCTGGACCCTGTGCCTGGTGTTGCCTCCTGGTCAACAGTTCAGAGCTGTCTGATTTTCTGCACTGGCTCCAAGGGAGAAGTCTCATAAGAATGGGAGTTTCTCTTTAAACTTGAGATGTCTTTTCTCTCACATGCTTGTCAGTCACGCCCCTCTGTTGATGGATGAAGTTTGTATTTCTGCCTTTAGATTTTGTAGTGTATAAAGTATTAAAAAGGAAGTAATGAGAAAAAGGCAAACTTTAAATTTCATTTTAATTTAACCTACTGGTTTTCCCATCTCTTCCCACTGTCAATGGCATCTGTGGCCTCTTATAACCTTGTTTACTTCTTATTTTGACAAGTGATCCCCACTTTGCCAATCAGGTTCTTTTTAGCTGTCTGCATTTTCAGTTTAATGGAAAGTCAGCCTGCTATGTGGAGATCATTAAATCTGTTCTTTCTTATGTTTCTTCTCCCCCTACTCCCCCCATTTCTTTGACATGAGAGAACTTTGCATAAGGCATTTGCAAAAGCATTAAAATTTCAACCCATTTATTTACTTGTTTATAAAAATTCAAATAAAAAGAATATGCTATATACGGTAGCTTAAAATTACCTTAATGATAAAGAAATGTATGCAGACACCTCCCCCTCCCAATGTGCTTTCAAGACTCTGTAGTCTGTGAACTTGATGGTTGCCAAGGTGAATGTTTGCCACCTTCTATGTAATTTTTTCCCTCTTTGATTTTGTATGTTTTTTTGCAGCTGGTAGATTTTTGCATCTTCCCTGTCACAGACATCTTGGGAATCAACATAACCCTTTGATGACTTTCTGCCTGCTCTCTAAAATTCTGAGCTACATTATATTTTTGAATTAATGGTAATTTCTTAAGTGGCTATGAATATTAAGTCCTGTAACAAGCCACCTTTAAGAATAGCTGCATTAACCCAAAATTAAGTCTTTGTTTACTTCTTAAATTGTATTTCTTTTTTGCTTCCTTAACTAAAGTCTGTTTCTAATGCTTTGAACTCTATAGTAAAATGACATATAGAGGGGAAAGGCAAAATTAATTGCCTTGACATAGATTGCTGGGGCTCAGCTTTAAGGGCTCTGGCAACTCAGCTCATGTTTACTCCAACATAAGCTGGGAGCACAAGTTGTCATTTAAGACTGCAGTCCAACATCCCAGGCAGCTTAATAGCTCTACTGAGTGTTCATGTTATTTGAGACACATTTAAAACCTGATCTTACATGCACCAGGGAGTCAGTAGGAAACCTGAATGAAACTTGAGTGTCCAGAGATGTAGAAGTAAACATATATAGAAGGATATGCAGGATTAGAGTGTTGCAAGTGCACAAGGGAGATTTTGAATATCAAATTCTGATTTGTTTCCTATTCTTGTTTGCTCTTTTCCCACAATTTACTTAAAATGTTACTATACCATACACAGGTGCAAGCTGAAAGTTGTCCAGGAAACTACAGTTCAGCTGAAATTTGAATTCTCTAAATTCAAAGTCTTTCATTTTATTATTTTTACATATGCCTTTTTATATCATGAGAAATGCAATCAGCAGGCTGGTTTGGTTGAAATGTGATTGTTTTTCATATTAAACCCAAATTATTCATTTTGGGACAGGTGTCTGCCTCATGAATTTTGGATCTGTTTCTTGAAATATATTTTCCTGATTGACTTGATTGAGACCCAGATTTGAAATTCGCTTTTTCACATCTAAGTTAAGTGTCCCTATCTATGCAGCTCTTGTCTGCTCCAGGACAAGGGAAGGATTCTGCCTTTCCTTTCTCCACTTTCATTTCTTACCTTGTTGAGACAGAACATGTATTACCAAATTGAATTTAGGTGTGCATGAAATCTCATTTTCCATTAGTAGTTTGATGAGCAACACATGATCTGCATTTCTCACTTACCTGAACTCTTCATGCAATTCACCAGTGGCTTTGGCAACTACACAAGGAATGCAACACAAAGCAGAGTTAAGTCTTAGATTTATATTTTTTTGCAGACAACATTAGCATTCATGTTTAGCCTGACTATGCTGGCTTTTGCTCTTGAGTTGTCAACATATATAAAAGCCTTCCCACTGAAATTTTTGTAGGCTCAGGCAATGTTTGTTTATCACAAACCTTTATAATATGAACACAAATTAATGTAGTGTTTTAGTGCTGCCTTTTTTTTATATATATCAATCTATATGGTGAAGAGGGAGTTCATTAACAGCTTAAGGTGATTTTTTTTTCTTTTTGTTTGATTAGGAGTTTGTCCCGCTTTGCTTTTCTGACTGTAAGGAGCAGTTGGGTACTGGGACAGGGCAGTGCAAGCTTCTCAAGACAGCATAAACAGAAATGAAGCTTAAACTTCACTTTGTTCTTGTCATGCTTGTACATCTCCAGCATGCCTACAGTGTTCCAATGGCACTTTCAAGCAAGTTTATTCTTGTGTCCCTTTTTACCTACAGCACAAGGGTACATAGCAGGGATTTGAGATGGTCCTACAATATTTCAGACCCCACATTTCTTACCTCAGATTTTCAAGGGAAAAAAAAGAATTCAATGGAGAGTACTAGAACTTTTACATGCTACAAACCACTTCTTGGTGTCTAGTTACCTGGGTTTTTTTTTTTCTGCTATCTTTTAGACTACCGAAGGTTAAAAAGCAAAGGATTGTTTCTCTCTTCATCACCTAAAGGTCTGTCACACCTCATTTCTCATTGTTTTCTGAAGCAGAAGGGTAAATAAGGTTTTCTTGGGTTCTTTCTACTTTTTTTTTCTTCTCTCTTGAAATATTTTTCCTGTTCTTCCAAATTTTGATTTCTGGAGATAAATGATAAATGAAGAAATCACTGCAAAGTTCTTTAGAAATAGATTAAGATGCATGTAAAGAACTTTCAAACATCAGCTTCCTCTCTGTATAAACAGTGCTACACCTCCTAAAAGCCTGTCTCTTCAAGTTAGAGAAGGCTGAACACAGATGTATAGGAGCTATTGTAAAATGTGAAGGTACAGTTTGTTTTGAGAAAAGTGACTGTGATTGTAAAATGTGAAGGTACAGTTTGTTTTGAGAAAAGTGACTGTGCTGATCTGGGATAAAGAGCAGTCCAGGTGGCTGACCAGGTGAGTGACAGTGCCAGGATAGATGGTGCTGAATTCTTTGTGCCTGACATTAAACAAGACTCATTGCTAACAGGAAATAATTTCAAATTATGCAAGGAGAGAGCAAAGGGGGAAACTGGAATGGGGACTTCACAGAACTGATTGACTACAGCCAATCTTTTGCTGTCATCCCCCCAAAGAATGTGTACTTATGAATGCAGGAACCATGACCCCCATGGTGGGAGGCTCAAAGAATTCATTGCCAACCATTCCCACTCCTGAACAAAAATCTCAAAACAACCCTGTGGTTACAAGACATGGCTTGAGAAACAGCACAAGATAAACAAGTCTGTGTATGTTGCCATCAGTTCTTTCAGGCATGAATTAAAATTTCAGTGTAAGTTACCAATAGGCTTATTTTTTTTTAATTTTTAATTGGGAATGTGTTTGGATTTTCTCCAGGTCTGCAGATGATAAGATTTGTCCTCCTCCCTTTCATTATTTAATTAGTAACATGCTCATGCCAGTCTGTTTCTCAGACTCCTACATAGTACTGAAGTATTTGAGGTACAGCTCTGGAAGGAAATTGTGTGCATGTTTTTAAATGTTCCTCTGTAAGTAAAAGCTGCAGTCCAATGGGATTCTAACCTTCCAATGTAAAAGGTGAGTTCATTAAGCTTAATTGGGAGTGACATTTGTGTAATCCTCTGAAAATCCTTATGATTTCAATGCCCAAGAGAGGCCACAAAAAGAAGAAAGAATATTCCTAAAAGTGTCATTTGTACTTTCATTGTTAGCCAGGCCTCCAGCTTCTTTTCTGAGCTGTATATTTAATGTAACTCATTAGAGCTACTCTAGACATTGTTTGCTATGAAACTGTCATGGTGGAACAGCTCCCCTCCAAATATTTGAGAAGTGAATTGCTAGGAGAAGGAATGAACTGAACAAGAAGAGGGATTATCAAAGAGAAATGAATCTTCTTCCCCATTTACACAGCCTGATGTGGAGCATGTTTTGTCTGATGAGAAGAGGGAAGAGAAGCTGCATCAGCTTAAAGTGGCTGATGGTCTCTTCTTCCCTTTTAGCATCATATTTGCATCCTGTTCTTGGAGGGGGATGGATACTGACACCTCCTGTTATCCTGATCACCCTCACACTCCTCTAGCCAAATTAGTGAGGATAATGGACAATTCAACACAAAATACAAGCTTTTGGGATATGTGTGCTCCAACACTCCAACACAGAGGCTGTTTCAGGTTCTCATCACTGGCTTCAGGAATGTACCACACCTGGAATCCTGGCTTGGTCTGAGCAGCTCTGTGGTTTGAAGAGAAAAGCCTAAACTGCTTTTCATACCCAGACTTATTCCCTGCAGCAATTCCGAAGGTGATAATAAGGCAGACAATTCAGAAGCATTTAAAATCCTAAATCATGCCCTGAGAAATAATCCAATTAGGTTTTAATAATAATGTAGGATTGGGTACTTTTTTATTATTTTATGGTTTTGAGTCTTCAAAATTAATTCTTGTAATATACTCTGGCTTTTACCCTTGAGACTATATATTAAAAATTCCTCTTTATTTTCAATTGAGCATATGATTTCAGTTAATAGCCCACCTCTTGATGTAATGTAAGAAGCATTTTCAAATGCCATATTACTTAAAATGAACATGATGATTGAGAAAAAATCAAGACAAACTACTTGAAGCAAAGTCTAAAAAAAAACTGCTGGATTTCTAGCTCTATGCTTCAGTGAGAATAATGGGAAAGGAAGAACATCCTAATTACTTTAAAAATGGAATTTGGTTAATTTATGAAAATGGTTGGGTTGTGTAAAGTGTCAGTTTGGCTATTTCTTGTTCCAGGCAATACTGGATTTACATGGAATAGTACAGGAACATTGTTTATTTTCTGTAGAAAATTTGAAAAAGGATTAAAACCCAGCTTAAAAAATATCCATATAATTTGAAATGAGTAAATGCTGCTAAGCTCCTGCCCTGGTCTTCTGGTGTACCTGCTTATGGGAGTAGGCAGCTAGGAAGGAAGGATTCTTTGTCTTGGAGCTGGGAAAGATATTTTTGACTCTGAGAAGAGTTTGAGGACCTGCAAGTCTTTATGATTTACACATCACTGATAACTGGCACGTATGAAAACGTGCTTTAAATACCTGAATCCTCAGCTGAGTGGTCTGGAAGGCTAGAAAGTAATCGACCTACTCATATAAATAAATGCTTCTTGGAGAGATAGTTGTTGAATTGAGCCCTTTGGGAGGCAGAAGTCACAGACTGAAAGCTAATGATGCTCTGAGCATTATTTTTTTTCTTGAGGTTGCAAGACAAATACTCCATATGTTTCCCAGGAAACCTGCTAGCAGCAGTGACTGATTCCTGGCTTCAGATGCCCCAGCTGCCTAGTCACTGTCACCATGCTGAAATGCAAACATACTGAGCACAAAAAGGCTCCCAACATGCAGAAAGCACTGTAATCCCATAGAGAAAGATTTGTCATGTAGATTCTGTATTTCAGTTACCTTACACAAAAAGAATAAACCCAACAAATAAATCTACATCAAAAGCCCACTCTCTGTATTTTCCTGTGTATTTGGCTCTAATCAGATATGAAACTGCAATCTGAGGACAACAAATCTACCTCTCAAGCTACTGAGACTTGATAGTTAGAAGTTGTCTCTAATATTTAAATGCCTTCAGTATCTGCATGCCTAAACATATAGCATACAAAACTCCTGTTTTGTTCTTGAGATAAAAAAGACCCAAGTCACCTTCTATTGGCTGTTGGCTTCCACCTGACATTAAAAGTAGCACTTGGATTTCTTCAGCATGTGATCTGGATCAGTCAGCACTGGCCAGCTCAAGTTCCCAATGAACCCAGAAACCAGAATGGGTGTTTCTAGCATGGGGCTTGAAGATTAACTATCAGGGTGCTTAAAACTTTGGCT
>VZTT01015500.1:16945-58394 GCA_013400855.1 Buphagus erythrorhynchus | reverse complement strand
TTTAAGGTACCTTCCACCCTTAGCCATTCTGTGATTCTGTGAATCTGTGGTACCTTTTTTGCAACTGTTGGAAGGGGAGATTTGTCTCTATGAAAAAGGGAGCCTGCCCACACTGAAGGAAGCTAGCAGACTGTGTAAAGGGCACGGAAAGTACCATTATCAGAGTCAAAGGACTGGGTAAATAAAAATAAAAGGCAGTAAGTATTACCTACTACGCATAGAGGAGAAGGAATTATTTCAAGGTGTTATACAAATTACAAAAGATTGCCCTAAATAATTTTTCCATGGAGTCATGGTAGTATTACCTTCTTTGCTCTCAGTCTATTATATTTTAATTCTGAGCTCATGTTCAGGGTCTCTTCAGATGGCAAAGCAGCTGCTGCCTGACTACATCATAAATGAAGCACCTCATCTTAAAACAAGGTGAGCTCAGTTGATGAGATTTCCTAGGCAAATGCAATGAGCCTTTCATTGCAAAATCTTCTGAAGTTTAATTTTCTACCTTTATTTAGTGGTATGAATCTGAGATTGGCATTTATAAGACTGCAGCTTTTGAAAAACTGTCAGTATGGTTGCTTCTTACACTTGCACAGAAAAGTGCACACAAGTGCTTTAGGAGAAAAATCTATTCACCTTTTTTGAGATAGAGCCATCACATTGATGAGCTTGTCTGGAGATTTGGGGGTATTTTTCTGCTGAATTAGAAACTTTTGTAATCTGCATGGTGGATATGTGGGATATACTGTTGAATTATTCGGGGGCTTATTGGATCTTGTATTGGCTTTTTCCAAAAACAACTTATTTTAATGAGGCTTCTACTGAAACTCACATGATTTTAAATGGATAACCATTAACAAAAATTTATATAAGACTGAAGAAAATTGTCTACAAGTTTAAACCTGAAAACAAAACCTTTAATTAGAGCTAGGAAGTCCTTTTCATGTAGTCATCCTACCATATCCTTAGTAGCTGTTGTCATAACTGGGACAGTGAAGGAAGTGAATGATTGCTTTGTTCTACAATGACGAATTTATATTATTTTTCCATTTTGAAACTGCTGTACAGGTCAATCTTTTAAAAAAAAAAAATAAAGCTGAGGTAATGTCTTCAGTGTTACAGCCACAGCTAAGAGAATGGTGAGGTTCCTGTTCTCATAATATTGCTGAACAACTACTTGTTAGAGTGATAACCTCTATTTCTAGAAGTATAGATAAAAACTGGATTGGAAAGGACCTCTGGAACTGATTTATTCCAATACCATACTTAAAGGAGGCCTAAATTTAGGTGAGATTCTTCAGAGTCATAACAACTTTCAAAAACGACAAGTGGGCATTACAGATTGAGGGTATGATCCGATTTTTCACTTATATAATTTGACCCTCTGGTAACTTGCTTTTCTAGAATCGTTGAATCATAGAATGTTTCAGGTTGGAAGGGACCTGCAAGATCACCTAGTTCCAAATCCCCTTCTGTGATCAAGAGCACTGGACCAGGTTGCTCAGTGCCTCATCTGTTTTGGCCTTAAACAATTCCACTGACAGGATATCCACAACTTATCTGGGCAACCAGTTCCAGTATCTCACCACCCTCACAGTCAAAAATTTGTTCCTAATGTCTAATCTAAACCTACCCTCTTTCAGTTTAAAGGCATTTCCCCTTGTCCTACCACTATGTGCCCTTGTTAAAAAGTCCCTCTCCAGCTCTCTTGCAGGGCTCCTTCAGTGCTGGAAAGATGCTCCAAGATCTCCCCAGGGCCTTCTCTTCTCCAGGCTGAACAACCCCAACTCTCAGCCTGTCTTCACAGAAAAGGGGCTCTAGCCTCATGGCAAAAGGTCTTCTTTCAAAAGTACTGCTCAAGTAGCTCTTGTGTATGTTAACAGAAAATCAGAGGAACAAGCTGGGGCGTTCAGAGGTAGATACACATCAAAAGATCCCAAAGAAGAAGGTCCAGATGAGGGGAGAGGCAGGCAGAGCAAATGGGGAAACTATCAGGGAACAAAAGAATGACTAAAATTTTCCCTCTGTTGTCTGCATGTCCCTATAATTTGCACTGCTGCTGAATCACTAGATTTTTTTATATGGGCAGAGTTCTGGAGATATATATCAAAATACAGTTTTCTGAATAATCAAGGCAGACCTTTGTCTGTTGAACTGTGCTATATGCTTGGGCTATACAAAAGTGACTGAGATCAAGAACACCTCTTCCTCTTACCTCAGTTCCCACCCCCAGTTGCTTTCCCACTCCCTCTTTCAGCGTGAGTTTACACAGCACAGGAACTCTGGGAGTTACTGAGGTGGGTTGTGATCCTCACTGAAAAAGAAGTAAAAAAGGAATTTATATGTGTGATTTGAACAGAGAGAGGGTTGTGATCTGCCAGCACAGGGAGCAGCTGCCACCGCTGTAGCTCATGGAAGGAGAAGGTGCAGCGATGGCAGCGAGGGAAGGGGATTGTGACACATAAAAACTGCCTGTCCTGAGCATGGAATTGGGAGCCATGGCCATAAAGGAAAGCATTCCTGGAACTAGAGATGTTGTATGCTTTAATAGAAACATTTAAAACGTCTCCTTAAAGAAAATAATTTTGAAGCTGAGAGGGAAAGAGCTGGTACAGTATTTCAGACAGGAGTTACATGAGATTGCATATGGAAGGAAAGAATTATTATCATTTGGTTATGCAAAGTCTGGGAGCTGACCCTAACTGAACTTCTGAGTGCTTCCATGTTTGATCAGCATTTGATCACTCTGTATAAATAATCTTATTTGAATTTATAAAAGGCAGAACATTTGGTCTGCAACTCCATCCTTAACAGCCATCTCCTGCTGAGTCTTTTTATTTCCTCCCACATGGTACTTTGGATCAAAACGCTTTGGAAAAGATGAGCAATAATATCTGGGCATGATGATAAAGAAAGGGATGCCTGTTCCCAAAGTGACAATCAGGACTGTGTGTTTTTGTTCAAACAAAAGACATACTGGCTACTGTGAGCCTCAAGAAGGCTCTCAGTGGTCTGCAGGGGCTTTTGAAGACTGTATAAACATGAAAAAAGCAGTGACTTTGTTTGGTGAGCTAGAAATAATTCAACAGTACAGATGAATCATGCTGTTTTGGCTATAAGAGGAGCAGAGGGGGTCTTACTAAGGAAAAATAAAATCAACAGTCTTCCACACAAGATTTTGCTAAGTTGAAGCAATAATATTATTTCAAAACAGGTAGAAAACACGTTTATATGCCAATTTTGCCATGGCATTGTATGCTTCTATGTCCAGAAAACCCCATAGCAGTATTTGCTTGCACATTTGGGTAATTCAGAGCTCAGTTTGGCAGTACTCAGTAATCTTCTCCTCAAGGCAAGGATTTTTACACCAAAAGATTGCCCTGTTAAATAAATGTTAGATAACACTTATGAAATTATCTCATTTTAATATTTTACTTAGTACAACAAACTTTGCTTTCTTATTTTCTCATTTCTGTTATTGCAAAGGCAATGATTGCTTCCAGTCCTCCCCTTTAAAAATATTTATATAGAGAACTAGTGTATTACCGTTTCTATGGGAAGTAGAAGATAATGTATATGAGTTAATAAGAAGGTTCTTTGAGATGTGCCATTGCATGTAACACTCAACTGATGCTTATGATGGAATAATCTCACTCAACATTATCCTTTTAAAAGGTTATTTATATGTTACTTTTGTATTCTCCCTCTGGACTCACTGGATAAACAGGGTCAATTCCATGAGAAAATTTATCTAAATTAATCTGAATAATTTTGAACTTTTATCATACAGTAGTACCTCTGAGAATAGAGGGATTTGATATTTCAGCCTTTCAAACATACAAATTTAACTGAGGTGAATTCCTTCTTAGGGCCTAAGAGGGCTTTTTATTTTCTTATTCTACACACTTTCACATTTTATGCTTCAAATTTTCCCCCATAATAATTTAAAGTGTAAAAAAATATGGATCCATGATGACATGATTTTTACAGGCATAGTCATATTAGTCCATATCTACACTTTCCTTTCAAGAGTTATTTAGGTCATACAATGATCTGCAAGGGAATATGAGACCAACAGTGTCAGAGCTTGCCACTAAAAATATTTGCATGATTTGCATGAATAAAGCATACATTTTGGTGTGCATTAACTCTTCACCACTTGTCTTGAAGAAGTAATTCTTGCTGTTTTTTTTTTTTAACACATATTTTTCAGTGTTTTTTCTGTCCTCACAGTCAGTAGCTAAGGTAGAAGAGATAGAAGAGGTAACTACTGATTTTCTTGCTGCTGCAGTGATATTTTTGAACAGCTGGGAACACTTGTGTACCAATTTCACTGTCTGATGGCAGGGTCAGTGTTAGCTGTTCCCAGCTCATCCATCTTGCTGCCCTGCTCTTGCACAACAATGGGGGTTTCATACTATTTTCCCTTTTCCTGAGTTTGGCTATTCATCATGAAGGTGGAAATAATGGCCCTAATGGCTATCAAGTCCCTCCCCTGCTTCCCCTCCTTGTTGCTCAATGTCACCCTTTCATTCTCTTGTCCACACCAACACAGAAGTATCCCAATGGCAAAGAACTGTCTGCTCCTAAGCACACTTTACATTGATTCCCTCCCTTTTCTTCTTCCATCCTTGCCTTAAAGGAGGAAAATTGCAGTGAAAAAAAAAGCAGCATCTAAGTCCAGCATGTTTCCATTGTCCAGGATGTTCTTGACCCAGGCAATTCCCCTCCCCCACCGTTATTATTAATTTCATTTGGATGATTAAATTAAGCAGAAAAGGTTACTTTGTTGGAAAGGAGCCTGTATTAGTGGCATGAAAGCTGTCACTGTTCCCTTTTGGCTTAGTCTTCTCTCTGGCTCCCAGTAGCTAGCTGCCGTTCCCCTTTCACTGAATTTCTAGCTTCAGGCACCTCTCTAGTCCTCAAGATCTATATTTTTTCTTTTCAAAAGTGACCATGACATTCCCGAATCTGGTGCTCTTCCCGTGGCTGTGAAGCCTTCACAGTTGTTTTGATATTGATGAATACTGCTTGCTTTCTATTGTTTCCCCCTGGTCTGCTATGGCATTAGAGGTGCCTGAGGCTGGAGGGAGCTTGGAGATACCACACCTCACACTGGTACTTCATGCATATGAGAGGAGTAATGGTTCTTGTCCAGGGGAATGGATTTTTTTGTCTTCAAGCAGTGAGACACCGTATGAATTGTTTGGCCGACACCACTCTCCGTTTTCTTGCACAACTCCTTTGGTTTGCAGCTGTCCTTGTGTGCTCCATAGGCTCTGCTGTGCAGAGACAGCTTTTTTTGTGTAGACAGTTATTGATTAAATCCTTGGCTCTTCAAAACAAATGCATTGGTGAGTGTAAAGACATTAACTGAGAAGCTTTTTAACATTGAACCTTTTTAAACAGCAAAATATCAAAACAAAATACTTTAGATATTTACATATTGCTTTAACTCTCTTAGAACAGAACAGAACTCAGAGAGCAAAAGAACATGATGTTTCTTAGTTTGTCAAAGCTTGTGAAATTTTTGAATTTTTGAAATTATATTTCAGAGAAGAAAAATTAACCTAGCTCTTTTATTCCACTCAAGTGGAAGTGTTGTCATTAGAAATTAATAACAAAAATAATTTTCAGAGGTATTTTAACAAAATTGTAAGTACTTCCTGTGTTGGATGTTGGCTGGTGTTGCCTGTCTCATTAGACATTTTTGTAATTTAAAATCACAAGCTATTTAAGAAGTAAGTAGCATAGAAAAAAATCATATATACTCTTTCATCTTCAAAATTTTGATGGAAGAAGCAGAACATGAATGGCATAGTAGGAACAACAACAACATGGATGAATTTAATTGTTCCAGGATACTAGTTTTGCTTCTCTATTCACTTGTTTCAGGGTAAAGGAAAGCTGCATTGTCTTGACTATCCTGAAAAACATCCTCCTTCATTAGAGCAGAATGATGAGTTGCTCCTAAGAAATACAGCTGTATGGAAGAACACCACTGATGTTGGATTTTTCTATTGCTTTGCAGCATAATCTTTGTTTTGTTGAGCATATAATGCTCCTTTCACAAAATGTTGATATGTGACATCCTCGCAACATACCAAATTTTTAAAACATTAATATTGACATATCTGGGTTCATTGGTATATGTAATGGACTGCAGATATTATATTATTATTACATTGATGAAGGCAAAGACCATTCCACAGCTTTCTCAAGTGGCTGATCTATTGCCTCTAGCCGCACAGTTGTTTGCCGTGCCAGCATACAATCTATAGACAGATCAATCAAGTTTGGTAATGTGCAGTGTTCCCACACAGAGTAGCTGCACTTACCCAGACAATAATAGGTCTGGATGATGTTGTACATGTGAGACATTCTGACCTTGCTCACCACCCCCTTTGTCAGAGGGAAATGCCTGCTCAGCTGCTGTGTGCCAGCAGCTCTGCAGTGCCCCGGGGCAGAGGGGCTTGGCACAGCCTGTGGAGGGCGAGAGGAGGGAGCCCAGCCACACTCCTGCTCCATCCCTCCCCTGCCACACAGGGGGGCGAGGGAGGATGGCAGGAGAGCCCAGCCTGGGGGACCACAAACCTCTTTTTGTTTTGGAGGTAGCTGTGAATCAAACCATAGTCTTCATTTTTTTAAACTACAGCAGATCTGCCTTGAGGAAGAAACTGAGCAAACTGAGTTAATTGATGTCTTGCCATGGAGTTGTGGTTTAATTTTGATGTATTTTGAAAGGGGGAAAAAAATTAAATACTCTCCAGAACTTTTGACAGAGGAAAAAACAAGTGATGAAAATATAATTTTTATCTTGCTCAGGACTTTCAGTCCTGAAGATTGAAATATTAATTTCTCAAATAAAATGATATTTCCATAAATTTCCAAACAGTCTATTCAAAATATTTTGATCAGTTTTCTTACAGCAAATTCAAGAGAATGAATACAAATTTTAATTAATTAAAATGTTTCATTTTGAAAAAAATTTTTGAATCAACACATTTTATTTTCTATACTGAGGACACATTTAATCAGGCAAACAAAAATTGTGGCTTATTGACTCTTACATTGTATTTTTTCTGTTAATTAAATTTGTATGAAGAGATTACTTGGATAAATTCAACATAACCAAAGATGAACTATTCTTAGTTCTCTTCATATAGTTTGGAAATAGAAAGATTTGAGGTTTGCTTTTGATATTTTTAAATTTAATTCTATCTGACATTGATAATCTGAATAAATAAAACTGGCTGCTCAAAGGAGTTTGCTTGCACCTTCCAATAGTTGTGTTTTGAAATTTTCTCTTCTTTTTTCTTTTCAGTTTTCACAGTCTATGAATGTAGAGCTGTAGTGCAATGTCAGATTTCATTTATTAAGGGCATGACAGAGATTAATAAAATGCCGGACAAGCTACAGGTGATAAGAATTTTGAAAGCTCCACTGTAAAATTGAATGAAGTGGAGATAGAAATTGAAGACATGGAGATAACAATTGATGGACAGAGTCTATTCTGACTGAGAATACCAAAGAAGACTGTAGAACGCTGTGAAATTGAATTGATCACCTGGAAAATAAGGTTAGAGTAAGGAATATCAGGTGTGAGGGCTGGAGAAGCTGAGCTAATCTTTTCTGAGAGGATTATGAGGGCCAGAAAGGAGGTATCTTTCAGTTTTTTAAACGTATGGCATACATGGCCTCTCATAGCTCTAGTGCCATCAATTAGCCAGCACACAAGCACAGCATTTGTACAGTCTACCTCTTTCAGCCTCCAGCAGACAAACTAAACATTAAAATGCAGGTAGGAAACTGAAATTAGGAATGGCATAGTTCTAAACAATTCAGAATGATGAAAATTTTGAAATTTAAGTGAGACCTTTTGGCTGAACCAGAATCCAGGTAACAGAGCTCTAACAGAGCATTTACTACCATTTTGTCAGAAAAGCCCATACCTGACTCTAAGAAAGTCAGAATAAGAATAATTCCCTACCTTATATTTTAATAGGCTGTGTCAAAGTTTAAGCTCCTGAGATTAACTTGCCAAGGCATTAGATTCAGGTATTTTTGCTGCCTCCAAGTACACAAGGCATATAGATAAGAAGATAAATGTATATAGACTGTAAAAAAATGGCTTTGATTCAACTGCTGAAGGTTTTCTTTTCAATAATGTTCATTGTCATTGCCTTTTCTCTTAATTCTTAACTGCTGTTGCCACAGATTTCATTTAGCTGAATTTGTGATGTGATAAGTTAGTATTACATTTATTATCATAATTATCATGTCTGATTAATCTTGCTTATTCTGGAAAGTCATGCAAGTTTCTTACTGGAGGGCATAATTTCAAGTTTTAATATTCATGTATAAGGCAGCTGACCTGAAGATAGAAAATAATTAATCTGGAATAAGGGAATCTGTGGTAAATTAAAGACAGGTATGCTGGGATAGTTTCAATATCCAATGTTGACTGAAGCAGGATGAAGATAGATGTGGTGTGAAGTCAGAGGGCATGGTGATTGCTACAGCTGCACCCGTCAATCCAACATCACACAACAAGGTTTTAAGCACTTTACTTTCAAATTTGTCTGAGGTGATAGAACACTTTTTTTGGTCTATCCCCAAGCTCACTTAGGTACCTTTGAAGATGTCATTTGTTCTGGCTGTGCATAGGATCTTCAGATAAAAACCTGCTGAAATGAGCTCAGTGCATGATTTGACTGTATTCAGTCATTCACTAAAATTCAGTTATACAGATGATGGTGTTTCCACCAGGCGATCACAATTATTTCCTCTGGTCATCCCAAATTAATCTATGTGTTAAAATAATTAAACTGTCAATATTCTTTGGTGTTGATTTTTCTTTTCCATTTGGAGCTTCTTGTAGAAATGAACAGAAAGATAGTTTCTTATTTATGAATAGAAAGATAGTATTGTTATTTATGAATTGGGGAATTACTAATTGTGCAGGCTAATTATAATTTTATTTTCACTGACAGGAGGAGCAAAAAAAACCAAATCCCAGAGAGTTGTAGTCTACACTCTACAAAGCACTGGAGCATTTCCCAATGGAAGCAGCATTGCTTGTAGTATAAAACATGTGAAACATGGACTTAAACCTATTAAACCTGATTTTTGCATTTAATTTTAGTAACCTTATCTATTTGGATAACACTACCTTCTTAACTGTTGATAGTCACACTATAAGCCTATATGTAGACTTTCCTAGCTGAAATTTATTCAGAAAAATGCAAACAGACAGAAGTTTACCAGAAAGAAGAAACTGGTATGGAATTGCTCCATAAATACATGTTTGTGGTCTCCTTAAGAGTGCTTTGCTTGCAAACAAGTCTACCTAGACTAGCAGAGGGGAGAAAAAAAATGATAAATAGTAAAAAGAAGGAAATCAAAACCACAGGCTAATTGTGAAGGGGCTTTAGCATGTTTTCTTCATGTTTGTACTAAGAGTGAGTTACTTAAGTGTTGCAATGTTTGACTTCACACTGCTTCTGCTCTGTATGTTTTGAATGTATTTCACTCCTTTTTGCGGGTATCTCTTGGCAAACAGAATTAAACTGCTTACTAACCCATTGATATTTATTTTATTTTTATCATGAGAATTGTTCAACAATTAGTTATTGACTATTAGTTATTAGTTAGACAAGTAGCTATTACTCTGTTTAGTTTTGGTTGGTTTCTTTTGCTGTTTGCTTGTGAAAATTGCAATTCATGCTCAAATGGTTAACTTACAAAATTTTCTCAAATTCCAAAATTCACCAGTACCAAAAAAAGAAAACATTTGGAACTCTTGTGCCTCAGAGAATGATTTCTATGCTTTTTCTGCCCCTTGTTTTAAAGTATCAGATTATATGGTTTTGCTGAATTACTTTAGTGATGGTTTTATCTGTATTTGTTTTCTGTGACCATTAAGGATTAAAAATGTCTCCAGGCATTGTAGATCTTGTAGGCTAAGACTTCCAGATTGAATGTGATAGCAGATTTCAAGATCCTCACTCAGATAACTCGCTTTTCTTGCTACATGAAAATAAAATTTTCTTTTCTGAGAGTATAGCTGGAGATCTCACGCATATACTATCTCAGACAAAATGTAAGGTTTTATTTGGGAAGAATATTTTGAGTAAAGAGCTCTAAAACTTTGCTGTTTGTGCCCAATGGAGAACTGTCTCCAGGGACATTGTACCTCCTTCCTATCTGCCCAGTACAGGAGTATCTGAGATGGTTATTCCATAAGACTTTCTGTAAAGGGAAGATATTGTGCATCAGCAAACATGGAGAATTTCTTTGCTCACAAAGATAGGACAGTAGAGAACAGCTCAAGGACTGCTTGTTAGCTCGTTTGTTGAAGGCATCTTGAACTAGGAGATTTCTCTGGTATTTGCAAAAAGAATAACAAAAGTTCATGTAAAATATATCTGTGCAGTATTTTGTGAATATTTTACACAGCAACAGGGCTGAACTAAACCTTGCAAAATAGAACTGGGATTAGAGATCTGTCATTTAAAAAAATACAGTTATTTTAACCTTAGTTTATAAGGTCTGCATGCCTTTGGATGGGATCTGAAGCAGAAATGCAGAACATTAATGGCACATTTTCTCCAAAAATCATGAAATTTTCAATGATGAATCATGATTTTCAAAATTTTTTCCAGGCCAGTTTGTAGGGAGTGGAGATATGAATACCATTTCAGACAGGCATCCCCTGCTCTCCTGTCTGAATTTCTAAACCTTTGGCAATTAAGCTATTACTAGCTTAAACCAGTCATAATAAATCAGTTGTGAAGGCTGATAGAAGTTGAGGTCACTGTTTCAAGAAGGAAGGGATGCTATGAAAAGAAAATGAATATATCAAACTCACTTTACATCACATACATTCTTAGTATTCATTATTATACATCTTTCCCTCGAAGGCCAAAGAAAAAGAGCTAATAAAAGTAGCACAAGCTTGCAGAACAAAATTATAATGCACTAGATTAGTTCATAACAGTCCATTTACCTTGAGATTTTATTGCAAGATGGCACTATTTTAGCAGAATGCTTTTAGCTGAATGCTGGAATTCTGTGCTGTGAACTGTGAAACATTTATTTTAAATATTTATTGCTCCATTGAAAAAAAGTTGGTAAATGTATTTTAGAAATTGTCAGTTCAAATAATCAGCTTTGCCTCTTTACCAAGGAATGCACTTTTGCAAAAGTGAAAATATCTGCTGTATGACTGCCATGATGCTGAATGGAGTTGCTTGTAATGGATGCAAGCCTGTTTTCACACTTGTGCACTGTCAGGTCCTAAACCCTTAATTCATTTTGATTTGCCACTGTGAGAGATTTGCCACAGCATTTTCTGAATGAGAAGGCAGACACTATTATTGGGTCATGTTCTACCCCTTGTAATATTTGTGTCAGCACTTTGTTCAAGTGAGAGAAATGATATGCCTTGCATTGTGCCAGGGGTTATGCCAAATGCTTCATTCGAACTGTTTTTAATGCAAGAGCCTTTGGCAGTAACGTTAACTTTGCAGAAATTCAGATCCCTTGCAGTTGCCCTAGCAAGCTCCAGGGTTTGTGGTCTGTCCTGTGGCACTGGGGATGATGCTGGCTCCTGCCTCTGAAGGATGTCATGAGCTGTGAAAACTCCCCATGTACGGGAGGAGAGGCACTCTGGGGTTGCTGCTGTTCTGCAGGTGTGTGGTTTTGGCTGGGGTAGAGTTAATTTTCTTCACAGCGCCTAGCGTGAGGCTGTGTTTTGGATTTGTGCTGAAAATAGTGCTGATAATACAGTGAGGTTTTTGTTATAGCTGAACATGGCTTGTGAGGAGCCAAGGCCTTTTCTGTTGGCAGGAGAGCTGTGGGTGCACGGGAAGGTGGGAGACACAGCTGGGACAGGTGACCCCAACTGATCCAAGGGATATTCCAGTCCATATGGCATCATGCTCAGTGTGTAAAGTGGGGGGAAGAAGGAGGAAGGGGGAAATGTTTCGAGTGGTAGCATTTATCTTTCCGGAGTCTCTGTTACCTGTGACAGGGCCCCGCTCTCCTGGGGATGGCTAAACACCGACCTGCCCATGGGAAGTGGTGAAGTAATCCCTTGTTTTGTTTTGCTTGTGGGTACAGCTTTTGTTTTATCTATTAACTATCTCAACCCATGAGTTACATAGCTTTTATCTTTCCAATTTTCTCCCCAGTCCTGTGGTGGGTGGGTGGGTGAGTGAGCAGCTGTGGTACCCAGTGGCTGGCTGGGGTTAAACCACACCAGCAGCAAACTCTGTCTGTCCCAGGGCATCTCCCTGTGCTGGTACCCCAGGTCTGTGGGCTGTGGGGGAGTGTGCTCAGACATGGGTATGCTCTGACAAACCCCACTAATGTCATGGCTTTCTGGTAAGACAGTGCAGGCTAGCACTTCTGAGACTATGCCTCAGGTGAAACTTCTGTGGCTGCTTCTCAGCTGAAAAGCTAAGAGAAAACCACATTTATAACTCAGCCCCATTCACACCAGACTGAGCTATTGGTGCTCTTCTTGTGCCAATTATCCTGTATATAGTTTCCCATCACCTTACTGAAACCAAATTCTGTTTGGAATGTAATGCATTCATAAGGCAAATAAATCATAAGCATCAGCTATGTATGAGGTTTTTGCAGCTAATTAGTGCATTTTTTGACTACATAATATTTGTGATAGCCTTCTTTTAATCTGTATGAGTTAGTAGCTAATAACAACCTAGTGTTAAAGAGCATAAACCAAATGACCTAAAGTTAAAAAGCATTATCAAAGCCATTCCTTATGAAAGCAATAACAAGAAACATCTCTGTAAGTAAATTATAAAACCTCTTGTGTATTAAATGGGTTCTTGGTTTGATAAGAAGCAAATGAATCTAATTAAACATAAAGAAAATTAATGTTTTACACCTGGAACTCTGTTGATCAAAAGGTGAGAAATTTGTGCAGACAATAAGCACAATAGCTAGGGGGAAAGATAGAAACAAAATTATTAATAGGCAGAATGGAAGTTTATAAAAATCCAATAGCTGTGCATGACCCAGCCTAAAGGTTAATTGAGTGGATGTGGTTTTTTTGCCTTCCTTCTTACCTACCTTCCTTCTTTGTTAAATATTGCATGTTATTTTTTAAAAAAGTCATAAATAATAAATTAGTAACTTTCATGCTGAAGGACTTCAAATCTATTTTTAGGTGTAAAACTGAAATATGAGATATTCAGATAAAGTCACATGGGTAAAGGTTCATTTCACAGAATCAAAAAAATCACAGAATTTTTAGTGTTGGAAGATCTGGAGATCATCTAGCCCACCTCTCTGCTAAGACAGGGTCACCTGGAGAAGGTGACACAGGAATGAGTCCAGGTGGAATTTGAATGTCTCCAGAGAGGGAAACTCCCACTCCCTGGCAGCCTGTTCTAGTGCTCTGCCACCCTCAATGTACAGAAATTCTTCCTCATCTTGAGGTGGAATTTCTTATGTTTTAGTTTATAGCCATTACTCCTTTCTTCTTTGCCGCTAACAAAATACTTAAGATATACAGGAAGAGCTTATAGGCATACTCTTACTTTAGGCACAGACTCCAGAACATCTAACATTAGCTAAATTGAGTGGAGAAAGGAGGTTATTTTCACAAAATGACCTAGACCTTAGTTAAGGTGGGTGACTATATGATACATCTAGCTTTTTCCATAGACTACACGAGAGGACTGAAGTCCTAATGTGCATGCATCCCTTAAATGTTTGAAGTAAGGTAAGCCAAGGACTGTGGTCTAACTGCTATGGTCTGCGTATATGTCTCTATTCTTTTGGTAGTCATACCCTGATCCTCCTTAAATAGTATTTCTTCATAGAGTACAATGTATGTAGAATCACTGTCTTCATGCACAGCAGTGGCTTGATTATTAAATCAAAATTCAGTAAATAAAGAAAAGACATTCCAGAGAAAAGTCATTGGAGGGACATCGTGCTTTCTTTTGGTGTGTATGCCTGTACATAGGTAGTAAAAAAAAATGTCACCAGCCATCCTGAATCACAGAGTTGAAGCATTCAATCTGAAATCTATGGTATTTAAAATTTAAAAAAAAGGGTACAGCCCTGGATTGTGATATTCATCTTCAATATTTCTTGTTTTCTTATTCTGAGAAGCTGAAGGTTCTGCCTTCATTGACACCACAAAAGAAGAACAAATGCCTGTGAAAAACTAGGCACAGAAAAGGCGAATTTACTGAGCATAATCAAGTAGCTGTTTTGGTGGAAAAAAAACCCCACAAAAATCAGTTCACCATTCTTTTTAAAACTCTGAACATGGGATTTTAATTTATTTTCTCTGCCTTGAAACAGCTTGAATTCCTTTCTTTTTTTCTATGTTGAGTTTTGATGGCCTTAGCAACTAAAAGCCATAGCCCATAATGGAGAAATTGAGGAATATTATTGCAATATGACTGATTTTCATTAATTCTGCTGGTAGTGGAGTAAAATCTATAAAACTCTCTCTTTTTGCAAAACTATAACTGTATTGTCAACTTTTTATTCTGGTAGTTCAGAGCAAAGGGCTACAGCATATCTCTTGTCCACATCAGAATACTCTGCTCCATCCTTATTATGACACCTGGTAGCATACTGAAGAGGACAATCTGATATCAAAATAGAGGCACTGAAAAAAATTAACTGGAAAATACATGAGTACTCCTTCACAATGCCATGGTAAACACCTTCTCCACTTCCTGTAGAAAATCTCAAAGAGTAAATAAAAAATGCCTGACTGTGGTGGAGACGAAGCAGATATCAGCTTGTGCATTAGAAATATTAAAGGTTCTGATTAAATAATTATTTTAAATTCACTGGATGTTTTTGGAGTTATTATAATCTGAACTAATCTTCAATAAAATTTATTTTGTATTAAACAGAGACTGGATTCTGAAAAATTATGCTTAGTCTGATACTTGTATTGGTAAGCTAGAGTAATATCCCTTTGGGACACTGAGAAGATACATTATAGTGGATGTAAGCCTGTGCATGGGATGTAAGGTGGAACAGTCTAAATTGTGCACTAACATCAAGTCTAAAGATCACCCATTGAGAAATGAGTAAATTGTATCTCTATCAGGGATTATTAATGCCTGCCTCGGCTAAAATCTTAATCACACAAATCACAGGGGGAAAAAAATCTTATACATGCACAAGTTTTGGCAGATGAGTGAGACAAATTGGGATCAAAAACCCTACAGTACTGAGATCGATGGTAAAGACCTTCTTCTGATTATTTCTGTAGAATTAGAAAAGCATCAGAATAGCCTGTACCTTTTGGTGGCTTCTGCAACAGCAGACAATAAAAATGGTTCTTGTACAGTTCTTATGTTTGGCTTTGATCTGAAGACTGAGATAACTTCTTCTGTGCAGTCCCTGGAGAGCTATAGTTATCTTTGGATTGAATTTATTTGAAGGTAAACCTGAAAAATGCCAATGCTCTCTTACTCAGAATTTGTGAGTTAGCTCAGATAAAGTGAAATGGCTCTAAGGTGTATAGTCATGTGGAAAAACTCTTAAGTGAGAATGTTTAGCCTGATACTGAAGCTTTAAAAGACAGAAAAAATTCTAAAGCTGGATAAACTTTGTGATGGACTCTATAAAACAATGACCAATTAAGTGCTATATGGATTAAAAATCAGTCAATTTTTTTACAGGGGCTTCTACAGAAACTGTCAGGTGGACAAGAGCTCACTGTGCTTCCGTCACCAGAAACAGGATTCAACTTGGGTAGCTGGTACTGTAGGGGGAAAAAGTCACCAAATGGATATACAATACAGAAAAAACATACAGAATTTTTGTCCTCAGATAAATCTCAGAACAGTTGTTTATGTCATTTGAAATTAAATCATGAGAGAACAGCAACAGCAAAAGCTCTGAAAAAATTTAGATGGAATAAAAACCAAAAAAAAATTGTGATGATGTGCAACTAGATGAACTCTGTGAGCATGTAAATAGTTAAACTTAAATCAGACTGAGACATTTCTCATTAACCTTAAACTTTAGCCAGCTTTTCTTACAGTAGCCTTTCTTCATGGTGAATTTCCATGTCACTAAAGCCTGCTTTAGTTCCAACACATAATAAAGGCTTCCTTGTTCATATTGGATCATATTCCTGGCAATTTTATAAGTTGCATAATACTTATTACAAATAATAAAAATCATTTCTCTGGAAAGCATTAGCCCAGTAAGTATAGATTGTTTGGGTTAGATTTATCTGTAAAATCTTTCCTCCCTCCCTGTGAACTAAGAACTTTTTGGCTTACTAGAGTAATTCTGAAACCTACCATTCTGCAAGGAAAGACCTTGATCAAGAAGACAGCTGTAAAGCATAGACAGTGTATTAAAAATTTTTTTTCAAAAGAAAAGAATTTTTTTCAAAACAGAAGGATTGTTACATTCTGAGCCTGTTACAAGTTCTTTCAATCCCAGGACATGAGACCCAGCTTTAGCAGGACTGCTGCACCATGCAATAAGGAAGGTCCCAAGGAAATCAGAGCTCCGGGCTGTCACCCAGAATGACACTCATGGAGCAGAATCAGCTGCTTCAAGCAGGCAGTGTCAGTAGGGAAGAAGCTGCAGCACAAAAACACATGACTTTTAGCTCCATTAACTTCCGAGGGGAAGAAGTCAAATACACTATTTAGGAAAGCTCTCATTTCCAGCCTAGCAAATCAGGAACTGAGTATTGCAATTAAGGAAGACCATTTCCTTGACAAGGATCGACTATGAATCTTAAAAGAGGTTTTAAAAAATTAAAAGTAAGGAAGCAGCAGCTGTGGGTAGCAACAGTTGTTTCCTTTTAGCTACAGTCATAGATTTTCTTTCTACTTATTTGGCATTCATACTCAGCTCACCACTCTGCTGTGCTGCAGTAGTTCTTTCCCCACTAGCTGAAGAAATCTATGTAATAAGAGGAATTCTGAGTGATTTGATTTTCCCCAAAGAGTTCACAAATCCTTTAAAGATATATGAATCTTCTTTCACATTTCTCATAGGATAAGATAAAATTACTGACTGAAACAAAGTTGGATGGGAAATGGTATTGCAATACCTACTCCAATGGCTGAAGAATATCCAAAGAGCACAGTAACAGAAGTATCTTCAGAATAATCTTCATTTTTGCTCTGCTTTATTATCCACTGTCTGTTGAGGTCACAGGACTTCAGATCCTTGTTTTCGAGTAATTTAATGTAAATTAATTGATTTCACTGGAGATTTTCAGGGGAAAAAGGAAGACTAATATGTGTCCCTATATATTTGGTGAATCAGGCTGCCAGATATAGCAATGCATTGTAAATACAAAACTGTTATCCACATAAGAAAATGCCAAACTAAATATTTTGTCTCTCAGCTATAGCTGTTATGTTCTGTTTTGGTTTCGTTTTGGGGTTTTTTGAGTATTTTCTTTTTTTGCCAGATACTAAGCAAATACTGAATCCAACAGCCTTGAGTTCAGCATTTGTGATGTTATGCCTTTCTGTTTCCATCTCATTCCCTAGCTGTTGAGTTTACTGGTGGCAATGCTGCTGAGCAAGGAAGAAACATGCAATGAACCTCACAGAAATGTCTAGCTTGGTGGAAGGGTGGAAAATTAAACATGATTGAGACTAGGATATTTTTTATTCCATAGGTAGAATCAGGTAGGAAACCATTTGGACTTTAACAAATTTTTATTTTATTAGCTTTTGCCCTGTGTGATATACTTTAAATGAAAACTATTTCTGAAGATGATATTAGAATGTTCCCAGCTGCATCTATAGCTCATATAGAGCAGTTGTTGAAAAATCCAGCCTGGATATTGATTATTACTATTGTTTTAGAAGTCATGTGATTGTTTAGCCATGAAATTAAGTGTTTCAAGTGTATACATTTAAAGGTGCTGTGGCTGATGAGAAAGACAGGTTTGGCTATTTAAAAAAGCTTCTTACTACAGGGAAGTCTCTTGAAGTTTTTTCACAGAGAGCACCAGAACTTACATAGTATTTTAGTTCACAAGCATGAGGGCCATATGACAAGACGTCTATATGTATATGCATATACAGACACAATGTATATATGTATAAAGATAGGTTTATATAACACATAAAAATAGATATATGCCCATATGTTCATATATGGATATACACTGTATATCCACACAGCCATATACAAGATTCTCTCAAAAGTTTCTGTTTCCAACAATGAAAAAGACTTGTAGAAAAGCAGCATCCGCCATGCCCTAGCAGTAACAGATGTACCACCTGTTTATTGAGGTTCTTTTCCTCACTTGAATCTTATTTTGTACAGAGGCTCTGGATGTACTTCCTTTCTGGCATGCATTTTCATGCCAAGTAATTAACATGATTTAGCAAGACATAAGTCAGATTCATGGTCTAAAGGCCAGATTCTGCTTATCCCTTCCACAGCTTGTCAGGAAGTTTCATTTTCCCTCTTTTCATTTACGTTCACTCAAAACTAAGCAGTGCTCAGAAAGGAAGGAGAGATGCTTTTGCCATCACTTCATGGGCAGGACAAGAAGAGGATTTGTCAAGGGCAGAAGGCAGGACCCCTCGTGATGGAGGCAGGAAGGAGCAGATGCACCTGGGTGTGAGCGCACTGGGTGGGAGGGGGCTGCTGCACGGCAGGATTTGGCTGTGTGGGATGGGACAGTGCAGGGAGCAGACATCGACCTCGGTAGGGGAGGAGAAGGAAGGTTATCCTTCTAAATCAAGTGGGAGAATTCAATTGCACCTGAAAGTGTCCTCGGGGTGCTCACATGCAGGGAATCAGAGGGATGCAGGCAGAGCCCCTGCCAGTGCTCACCACCCTTCTCTTCCGACATCTGTGTCTTGGGTGATGTATATGATATGATAAGGCATGACCCATCACGGGGTAAAAAAGGGCTGAGCTGAGCAAACACAGTGCTTCCCTACTGATAAAATACTCCTTTGTAGGTGTGTGTTATTTCTCTTCAAAGCTCTTTTAAATTTCTCACGCTGTTTCTATCCTTTCAGATACTGTTACTTAAGTAACTGAAACTTGGATTTGGCATTTTTCATGAAAATATATCTTCATGCTTTGAAACATTTCCTTTAGCAAGACAAAATAAATTTTAGTGAGTTTCCTAGGATTCATTTCTTTACATAGGCTGGAAATTTTTTTTGCCAACAAAAGCAATTTCATTTTGCCAGTAACTCTGTAAGGCTGGTACTGAGACAGCATAAAGTGAATATTAAGCATTCACCAAGAAAAAAATCTAAAGGCTCACATTTAAAACAGGAATTTATAATCTGATAATTAAAATTTGTAGGGAGTGTGTGTCGGGGAGTTGACCATGTTCCTGTTAGTTTTTAACTCCTTTTAATGCCAGCTCTAATTTCACAAATGGATTGTATTTTTTGACATTTTAGCATGACAAAATAACTCAACGTTATAAGTACAGTGTCTCCCCAAGGCAATTATCCAGAAAAAAAGGACAGAGGAAGCTTCTTAATATGATCTGGTCTCGGACCATCCGGTCAACCATGGCAGAACACTATTATTGAAAATAGTAATTGGTAAGATGCTTTTTCAACAATGAAAGACTTCAGATGACAACAATCCAGCAACAGATCAAAGGTATGCAACAGCAGTGACACTATGCATTTTAAAAAGGGAGCTACAATTCTCACTCCTTTCTTGCATTTTCTTTGTATTGAATTGTTTTGGAGATCAGAAATCAAAAATAATATTTCTAGCCTGTAAAGAGATGAAAATGTTTTTCATAATAAATTTATGCTTCTTTTGTAGCCAATACCTACTTAGCCTTTTGAAATGTCAATTTGTGCACAGGAACTATTTATTTTTAGATGAAGTTAACATTAGCATTCTGAGGTAGAATTTTGGACTTCAATAGGACAATCATCAGGTTTTTGCAGGTAACAATTTTTAAAGCCATATTCAAAGTAAAATATAAATATGTTCAAATGAATTTTTTTTTAAACTACTAAAATATTTTTTTAGCCTCTAAAAGACTCCTACATAAAAAATATAAATTATTGAACTCTAGAAAGCTCTTCTAGAGAGTATTTAGAAAACTCTATTTCAGTGTATCTACAGCAAGAGCTTTGCACAGCTGATGAAAGGCATAAGGAGGAGTTAGGAAAATCAATCCTTATTAAAGTCCATAATTTCTAAGAAACAGTGGTATTTGCTTATAGAAGGCTTTAGTTCAAGAGTCTATTCTAAGCCAATTGAGGTATGGTTTGGTGGGATGCTATTATGACCACAGAGCAATAAAATGCGATTACATTACAGCTTTTTAGTATTAAAACTAATTTAGGAGATTTTCTTTATTAATTTTATGACTAACATAAGGATAAGGTTTACATATACCTCAAGGTTACTTTTACTTGTGGATTTGCTCTTTTGCATATGTAATCATTTTTATCTGTAAAAAAACAGGAATGTGTATTTCCTTAGTGATGTTCTTATTCTGTCAATCCTTCATGCCAAATGTATTGTCCAGCCCCAACATCAGCTTTGCCAGGAGTCAGCAGTCTCAGCAGCCAGATAATATTTAGTTCACTTAGAATATAAAACCAAGATTGTTGTGCATCACCCCATTTAGGAAGAGCTTTTTAAAAGACCTTTTATAACAGGTAATAGCTGGCTTAAGCAGACAGGTATGAGGAAAGGAGGACCTGGTTTCAGAGGACCAAGGATTAAATCAGCATTTAAAAAAACCCTTTGCAGCATGACTGCATTAAAGCCTGTATTTCACATCTTAGAATTATTGGATACTCCAAAACTCCAAACTGCTGTTGTGCTACTTTCCTCCCTTTCCCCCATGCAATTCCTTAAGTCTTCATTCTCATAGTACGTGGATGCCTCTTACCAAGATAAAATTGTGATGTTTATGTGCAAGTTTCTTGGGTGATTCGGACAGCAGAGTGACATCAGCAGAGGGGCTCAGCAAACCCCTCAAAAAGCAAGATGGGGAAATAAAACCTCTTTTCCATAAAACTGTACAGTAGCTTTTATTAAATTCAAGCATTTGCACAACTTACTGTCCTGCAGTACCAATCCTAAGCATCCAACACTGATGTGTTGGTTTCTATAAAAAAAGGTAACACTTTCAAAGTGTAAAATCTCAGTATGCAGCAGTGAATTTAAATGAGCATGCAGCAATTGGAAAGAAGTTAATACGTCAAGATTTGCTGTGGGATGAGACTGGATAGCATTCATTCAGTATGTGCTGCTACTCCTTAGTACCAAATTTAAAAATTCATACCCAGCAGATGCTAAAAGGCTATGGTCGTATTTCTACAAATGAAATATTGTCTGTTAGTTACATTTCAGTGTGATTCAATTCTAGCTTCAGGCTTCTTACATTCTGGAGTGACAAAGCACATATCAATTTCAAAACAAATAATCCATCTACCCTGTTTCTCCTGAAGAATTTTGTTGGAATAACAAGCATCTCATGAGTGCACCAACTTCTTGACATAAGCTGCTCATCATAAGTATTGGTAAAAAATTTAAAATGTATATGTTTTATTACCTTTTAAAAGGTTAATTTAAAAATAATTTTTAAAATTCTTAAAAAAAAGAATTCTTAAAAAAAATCTTAAAGTTTTAAAAATTTTAAGATATCTCTATTATTATTATATGATATAGCCCTTTTTTTATGGAACAAAGTAATAATTCTCTTATGCTCTGTAAGCTGAAGAGGGTTTAACTGTGATGGAAACAAGATGCCTGTATGGCTAAATGAGTGTGACTTGTACAGATTTTTACCCTTTTGTTGCCAGCTCAGATCCTGTCCAAGGCTTTCTAATTCCTCTATGTATTGACAAGGCCTGATTAAGCCAGGAGGAATTCTCTTCACAGAAGTTACTCTCATTCTTGGATCTCAGCTCTTGGTTGTTTAGGTATTGCTCAAATAAGAGCAATATGCCTGTAAAGCAAGTTCTTAGTCAACAATGAACACTATTTGCCTGTTGATTTACCCCAATAAATATAGAGGTCCCAGAGGAAAGTCCTGATGCTTTTGGCACTTGTGTATTGAAAAATAGACCTTGTTTCCAGACTTTACAGTGAGAGACAAAAGGTGGGAAGGTAAATAAGTGATGGAGTGCTTTATTCAGAGACCTCTATGGAAAATTATGTAATTGAGAAGTTTAGTAGTTTATTGGTTGGATGGCCACATCCAAAGAGTTACAGTCAATGGCTCGGTGTCCAAGTGGAAACCAGTAACAAGTGCTGTCCCTCAAGGGTATGTACTGGAATCAGTATTATTTATTGTTTTGATCACTGACATAGATAGTGGGATCAACTGCACCTGCAGCAAGTACACAGATTATATCAAGCTGAATGCTGTAGTCACCACACTGGAGAGCAGGGATGTCATCCAGAGGGACCTTGACAAGCTTGAGTGGTAGACCCATATGAACCTCATGAAGATAACAAAACCAAGTGCAAGGTGCTGGACATGGGTGGGGATCATCTCCAGTATCAGTATTGAATGGATTGAGAGCAGTCCTGAGGAGAAGGACTTGGGAATACTGGTGGATGAGAACTTGAATGTTACCCAGCAGTGTGTGCTTGCCGCTGCGAATGCCAACTGTACCCTGGGCTGCATGAAGAGAGTCATGGCCAGCAAGAGGATGGTGGTGGTTCTGCCCCTACTCTGCTGGGGTGAGACCCCACCTGAAGTACTGTACTCAGCTCTGGTGTTCCCAGCACAGGAAATTCATGGACCTGTTAGAACAGGTCCAGAGGAGGGTCAAAAAAACTATCAGAGGGGTGTAACACCTCTTTTATGAGGAAAGGCTGAGAGTTGGGGTTNGAACGGCGGAGAGTTGGGCTTGTTGAGCTTGGAGGAGACTTTACTGTAATCTCTTAGTTCTTAAAAGGAGCTTCCTGACATTTTACTGGTGCCTGTAGTGACAGGACAAGGGACAATGGCTTTAACCTGAAAGAGATCCATATTTAAAAGGGACATAAGGAGGAGGCTTGAATGATGGGAGTGATGAGACACTGGAACAGGTTGCTCAGAGTATAGTTGTGTAGTGTAGTACAGCATAGATACCTCTCCCCGGAATTGTTCAAGGCCAAGTTGGATGGGATTCTGAGTAACCTGGTCTAGTGAAAGGTGTCCCTGTCTGTGGATGGGGAGTAGAACTATGTGATATTCAAAAGTCCCTTCTAACCCAAATAATTCTATGACTCTATGGAAGAAAGTCCTGACTTGCCATATAGCCTGAATGTTTACTGACCACCTCATTAGATACTCCAAAATTAGAGTGGACAAAATCCATTCTTAAGACAAGTCTTTTAGTTCCTATGAGTCAGAGAAAGGAGTCTCTTTTCTGTGAAGCAAATATGCTATGTCTGCATTCAGGAAGCAAAATACTGTGATAGTGGGAGACAGCAGCAAAAATAAGACAAAGTAATTAATGTGCCCATTAAGCATTCAGGTGCAACTCATCAGTGTCCTTACAATTTTCAATGATGCATAAACTTATTTCCCTCCCTTTTTTTTTTCTTTTAATTTTGGGTTTTTTTGTTTTTCTTTTTTTTCTTTTGGTGAGACTTGAATTCAAAATACAATTCCATACTAATTTCACCATTTAACCCCTGTTTAGCCTGAATGACTCTATGTACGGCCAGTGTTGGAAACAGAGGAAAAAAAAAACAACCTTGAAATCAATTGTGGAAACTCTCATGGGTTAACTGGGTCATCATTTTCTCCTTGGAATATGTTTTCCATTTATACAAAGGCAAGAAAAACTATTCTGAATATAATTAAAAAAAAAAAGATTTAAAAAATGTGTGTCTCCAAGCCAATAACTGATTTAGACTGTTGGTTTCTTACAGAGGAATTAATCCCACATAGTTTTCAATATCTACAATGCTGATGTCTACTTTTGAGCTGTCATCAAGGCTCCACTGGTAGTCAATGAAAAGAAGTCAGCACTTTTAGGGTATGATTCATCCACCATATTTTAGGCATACTTAGGATGAAATGCAATTCTCCCTAAGGCTGATCACATAAATCTTAATACACTACTGAAGAGGGCTAAGAAACTTATTAGAAATTAATCACAGTGAGTATAAACAGAAAGTAAAAAGTGCCAATAGTTCAGTGGTTGCAGCAATAATATAGCCATGTTTGGAAGGGGTAGTAAAAACTGGTAAGAGATTAAAAAAAGCCAGCATAAGGATGAGAAGTGCAGAAAAACCCCTCTATAATAATAGTCTAGAGAACCTGTTTCTATCCAGTTTTGCAGGAGAAAGTTTAAAATTTGTCATGTTCGCAAAAGAGAAATAAAATTGCAAGACCTTCCTTTCAGACATGGTACTATATAAAAACTAAGATCCTCTGTCTAGAGCTGAAATCAATTCAGCTCAAGGAAGCCTGGAATTTAAAACAATTTATTTTTGAGGATAATTTGTAAAATGGCTAGTACTAGTAAGAGTATAAAATCTGTCTTTTTAATACCCATCTGTATTTTGACTGGATGAAGTCCCAAAATTCAAATTTCTTAATAAAGTCAGAATTTGAAATGCTTTTATTTTATTTTGTATAACATGAAATCAGAATTTCTAGTGAAGCCAGCTCAAAACATGGAGACTTAAAATGTGTCTGGCTGAGGTTTCTCTCTTACCTGAATCAAAATCATACCACTCTACAGTGTTTTGTGAAGCAGTTTGGGTCATCAGAGAGTGCTTCTTTTGGGGGAATGATTCATCAACATTTTTTGCAATTCAGGCTTAGTAATTGACCACAAGAACAGCTTACTAATGATACAATTGATTCTTCATCACTTTAATTCTTTAAATCTATTTAGGATATGTTTCTGAAATATTCATCATAGGGTAATCAAATGTTATGGGTTTGTTGTAGGGATGATTAGGTGAAACTGCTGGATCTGAGTTTTTCAAAAGGTCAGACTAGATAATTATAACTGTTCTTCATGACCTCATAGGCTATTTATCTTATGCATTAGACCTTCTGCATTTGATTTTAAATATGCTTGGCTTCCCTAGATAGCAATGAAGATTATTAAATATATCTCCAGGATTTAAAATTCCATTCTCTATCCTATTACTATTGCTGATCATTTCAGGCAATGTAATCTCATCTGAAATTTCCCTGGAAAGGCTAGGCTAGAGGTAAAGGGTTGGGAAAGGAAAGATATATAACAAGAATCAAGGTTTTTATAGATTTTTTTATTTTTTAATAACGAAGGTCTGCCCGGGTAGTGTTAGGGGTTCCTATGCAACTTTGTCTCAGGAATCAGCATTTCTACCGATTGATCTTTCTCTTACCTATCCCTTGTCAGTCACTGGTAAATGGTGTCACCTCTAGCAGTTGTTAGGAGAGAGGAAGAAAACTAGCCTCAGAATGTAAAGATGTGCTTTAAGCTACAATTACAAGTGTTAGCTGCCCTATGGGTCAGATGTACCCCACATGAAAAAAGACCTTTTTTCCCTACCTACCACTCACAGTTTTTGGCTCTCAGTCAATAGCAATTCAAATAAAGAACTGTCAAACAGGGAGAATCGATTCAGAATCCAAACAGAGGGAAATAAGCATGAATGTGAGCTGCAGGCTAATTTGGCCCATTATCTTCAGTTGCATACTGCTCACTATCCACCTTTCACATATTTACCTTGAATCCCCTTACAAAAAGCAGCCTCTGCAGCCTTGATTTCAAGTTCCTGTCCCTGCCATTTGGTTAACATTCTCCATGTTGCACTATGATTGCACTTCACTTTCTTCCTCCACATGCTACTCATCAACCCAATTTATTGACTCATAGAGTTACTAAGGAGATGCTTATCAAGCAGAATAAACACCCCTCTGCTTGCCAACTGGTACTGTGTAAATTGGCTTTGCTTCAATGTCCAGCCATATTTTAACAAACCCTTGACAGTGCCTCAAAATGCTTTGCTTTGTGTCCGGATTTGCCAGCAGAGCACATTTCTAGTGGCACAAAGGAGGTCTGTATTTTAAAACCCTTTTTTCAGGCCTAATTTCAATACTTTCAATGTGTTTTCATGCTTTATCTCCAACCTAGCTCTTTCTGGTCTCTAGGAAAACATTTAGCACAACTTATTATCGTGCTATCCAACATCATTAAATTTGTTCACTGATGCACATATGTAAATGTATTTTGTCACAATAACTGTAACTGGATTGACCTGGCAACTAAGTGCTGCATTAGAGCTGAGCAATTCTGAGTTACTGAAGTATACAGGCAGCTTAAGGAACCATTTTACTCTAATATGTTGATGGATGGTTGCTGCGAAGTTTCAGTAGAAACATTGTGTACATTGATTGCATTGATGCATATTTCATTATCAAACTTGTAAACTCTGAGTACTAAAAGGTCAAATGAGTTATTCCAATGAGCAGTGCACTCTGACATAGTCTGTATGTACTTTGGGGATCCAACAAGTTTTTTCTGAATATCTCAGTGTCTAAGCTCTGCCATGCAATAAGACATCGTATCGTAATATTGAGGGTCATCTAATGCTTGCATTGTTCCAATACTTTCATGTTCTGTTAAAACACAGTCACTGAATTCTTCACAAATCAGAGCACACAAAGTTCACTGGCACCATCAGGCTGTAGCAAGCCCTTTCCTCTCTTCCTTTTTCTTTCATTCTTGTAACACAGCTGTTTATACAGAAGAGAGACAATGCTGAGTTTGTTAACCGCTGGCAGTTAGCAGTAACTTATTATGGAAAGGGTCTTGAAATGGCCTGATCTCCTTGACGATGAAAAACCAAAAGGCTATGTTGCTTTCAAAATCTTGTTTTGGGACTTGAAGTAGAAGTAGAGCTTGAGGCTGTGCCAATTCCAGGCTCATGAAAGCTGCATAAAGAGAAGGGGGCCAATTCCTTAGCTTCTGCTTAAAGCAAAATCAACTTTGTGAGACAGGATTTGTTTCCACCTATTAACATCAGTATGTTGTACTCTACCAGCACCCATTAAAATACCAGTCTTACTGGGATTTGGCATATCTCTTTTCCTGTGCTTTGAGACATTGGAATTGACTTGACTTCCCCTGTTACTCTAGGCCTCCACATTTTTTGTCCCATTTACTTTTTGTTATTTTGATCAAGGGATACAGGAGGAAAGATACTAATAATAAATGGTGGCATATAGGAGGCTTGTAGAAATCATATCAAAGATTCCAGTGAGAAAAGATGGAAAAGTTTCTGTAGAGATTTCATTCAACAAAGATCTAGGGAGGAAAAGGGAATAAAGACAGGGGGAAAAAGGGAAACAATAGGGGTAAAACAATTCAAGCACAAATACCTTCTCACAGTGTGAGAGGTTAGCCAACTGAGCAATAACCCCTCCTCAAAGCATAAGTGACTTAACATAAGTGATGGATGAATGGATGGATAGGATTTTGCATTTACTGTAAATGCTCTTCTGGAAATGTTTGGCATTTTTCCTGAAACAATTTCCTGGTGCTGTGGGGCAGAGGTTGGTGGTGTAAAATCAGTGAGGTGCTATGCCAGTACATCAAATAACACTACAGCATTCTCCACTTCCCAGCTGTGGAGTTGAGAAGTGCCAGGGGGATTGGGAGAGCATTCCTGACATGGTATCCAGCGTGGGGGCTGGCCCTGATCCCTCAGTCCCAGCACGGGCAGCACACAGACAGCAACTCCACGCCGTTTGTGCCAGCAGTCAGGACAGGCACGTTTTCTGCCATGATAAAGGAACACACAGAGGGAAGCAACTGAGCAGGTTTCAGAGGAAACTGCTGTTAGTCACAGAGAGGATAGGAGGAGTCCATTTGAGCAACCAAAAATTGCAAAATAATAAGGATCAGGACTTCCACAAAGGTTATTGGCCTATAACCTGTATTTTAATTGACAATTTTTGAACAAAAAAGGGTAGTGTAAATGTATAAAGATGTAATAAGAAGCAAACTTGGGAAATTTCCTTAAAAATATATTCTATGCCTTGGGACATGAGAGCATCATTCAAATGCTCTCAATCCAAAACACAATGATAAAGAATATCGATACTAATAAATATGTATTTAAACTTCTTTAATGAACAATTAAATACTTATTTGGGTTTTGCCCAGTAATTTGTTGTGAGAAATGTAGAATTCTAAAGGTAGAGATGACTTTACTGAATCAGACCCCTAGTCCTTCTGCATGCCCCCACCCTCTATACGACAGAATAACATGTTGCTTGGGTAATCTCAATATTGAGTCTGGCAACTAAGAGCTTTCAGTGTGGAACAAACTTATGAGGAAGGCTGAAGGAAACTTCTGTCATCCCTTTCATTCTCACACTCTTCCCTTCCCACCTCCTCTTCTGTTTCCGAGGGGCTGGTTACTCGGAAGGTGCAGTCATGACCAACACATCACCCAACAAAAAGACCCGACCTCATAACAGAATGAACTTGAAGGCACTCTCTGTACTGGCTGTCAGAGCTGCATCTGCACATGCCACCAGCTTTGTGAGCATTCTTCTCTGAGATTCAAAACCCTCATACACTGAAGGGAGCTCTCATGACATTCATCCACTTCTCTCACTGCTCTTTGTTGCTGTTTACCACAGTACATTTGTTCTTTATGAACTGCATGTTTAGCATTTGACCTGATCTCTTCCAGCCTGCACAACTTTCCACAAGTCCATTTGCTATTAGGAAATAATTAATACATCAATCAATCAATCAATCAATCATCAATCATTTTTGTTAATCTGGTAAGTGTGGTGCTAAGTACTTATTTACTTTCCAATGCAGTGAAATAAAGAAGGTAAATTAGACTCAAACAGTTCAAAGCAGTTCTGGTCAGAGTATGAACCTGTGCTTGTCAAGGTCAGCAAGGGTTTCAGTACTGGAAAAGGAGTAGGGGTGGGGGCTCTGTAATATTAACAGCCAGGAGCAGCAGTGGGATTTTGCAGTCATGCTCTCCAGTATCTTCTGCAGGAGCCATATCCTTCACTGAATAATTTAAGTGATGGACTGGCTAGTATATCTTTACTCCACCAAAAAAATGCACACTTGGCTTTTTGTCCTTTGTCATACCATGACTCCTTAAGTTTTATTTCATGCATCCTCAAATTTTGTTCTCCAAATCACTTATCACCTTTCAAAAAGGTATCTTTAGATATTGTTCTGCTTACAAAGGTGCTGGTTTTACCCCTGTGCCTATCAATGGTACAGGAATTCAGTGGTGCTTGCTTTACACTGAGATGAACACAGAGATACTCAGGCCTAGAGGCCACAAAATGTCTGGCAAAGTACCCACTCATGAAAGCAAATTGTTATAATATCATACAGAATAAATCATGGCTGACATATCTGCTGAAGCTATTTTTAAAGGAAATAATTCATAAAGCTGAGAGGTGTGAAGCAGTGAACATAATCTACATTGACTGGGGAAAAAAAATGCTGTACCTCAGAGGAGACAGAAACAAGGGGTTAGCAACCAGCTCAGAGAGCATAGTTCTGGTGAGGATAAAGATCTGTCTGAAGGGCTTTGTGCTGGTGGTATCACTACTGTGGGAGGAAACAGCTCAGCAAGATGATAAATGGAGAATTATACGGCTTTATTTTTCTCCCCACTTACAAATGACTTAATCATGCTGACAGGATCTCCACTAATTTCCACCATACATAGAGTACCTTCTACAGGAGCCAAGCAAGTGTCACCCTACTAACTCAGCTTTTCCCATCCATTATATTCTTGTGTGTCATTGGTATAGATTGCTGTGGGAAGCATTTGTCAATTTGGAATTCTTGTATTTTGAAAAATAAAACAAAAATACACACACGAAGAAAAAGACTAATTTTGAAATTGAGATAGGCTTTAGGCCTCGAGACTGAATGAAGCAGATAGGGCTTGATGTTCTCTGTAAATAACATCAGGGACATGTGGTGGGTTGGAGGAGCAATTAGAATTCAGGTGGCAAAAGAGCAGCTTCAGCCATGATTTAAATCAGCATGAGCAGCACCTAGATAGGTGAGGGCAGAAATGGATCACTGGACGGGAATCTCTTTTCACTCCCACTGGTGGAGATCAAGAAAAATCTGTTTTTATTTTTTATAAATTTTATAGGGGAAGAAATATACTCAGTGAGGAACTGTCTGAGTGTTACTTGAGTGTCACAGAGATCAAAGACAAATTGGTGCAGAATGCTCCTCATACAACAAGAGGAAGAACAGAAATGAAAATACATTACTTCTAATCAAAGGATGTAAGTCAACATTCTGGATTATATGTTCCTCTAGGGAAAAAATCCCAAACTCAGACACATTGCTGTGCCTAGCTAGGGCCAATTGAGTGTCACAGGGACTCTGCAAAGGCAGAACAGGGCACAAAGAAATATGCAGAAATCATGACAGAGCTCAAAGGGATGAATCACAAACAGAAGCTGGAACAACTGTCACTACAATATATTAATGAATTGTGTCATGGCTTAATGTCAGAAAGTAATAAGGACAAAATTATAAAGTACCAATTAAGCACTGCAAATGAGCTAAACAATTCAGAAAATGGTTTTAAATGCTCTTACACTACTAGTAAAAATACCTTAACAGATGTATAAATGCATCTTGGGATGAATGCATTATGTGTTATAGATTCAGCGCTGCCATTATAACCCTCATAATCACTTTTTCACTTGGTCATGTGTTGTACATCTGTGACTTCTTGGCAAGATATTTCAGTGAGAGGAACTTGCAATTTTAGCTAACCTTTTCTTTTTGGAAAGCTTGGCTGCCGGCTTTGCTCTTTCCATGCTTCAGAACCTCTGCAATGCAACCTTTTCAATAGCATATGCTGCAAAATGCTTTAAAAAAAAAAAAAGTTTCAGTACCTAAAATACAATATTGAGACCATAACCGACAAAATAAGTCAGCTCTATGACCTCATTTCAAACAGCATAAAACCCAGCACTACTAATGGCATAAGTATCAGAATCTGATGAACCACAGAACACAAAAAAAACTTCCAGCACTTCTGAGAAGTTTCCTCTGCTTTTAAAGTATGCCTGATTGTCCAGGGTAGAAACTGGCATGTCCCTCTGGCAACATCGCTAATCCTGTTCAGTGAGGACACAACACAACACAAGTGATAACTAAAATACACAGGATAAGCCTTCCACATCCCATTTAAAGCTGAGCTTTGAGATGTCAGCAGAAGTGAGTAAAGGCACACAGAATTAGTGGAAAGCATATGTTTGCAGGCATGTGACCATGAGTCCTGCACGGCAGCCAAAAGCATTGCTAACAAAACTCTGGCATATGTTGTGACAGCAGAGGGAGAAAAGACTATGGCAAATAAAATTACTTACCTGTCCATGATCTCATGGGGAGATTTGATGGTCTTGAAAGTACCTTCTCACAACCAGGATTCTCAACAACATAGTAATATGTTCTAGCATTTCAAACACTGCAGAGTAGGGACCTCCTGGTATATGGCTTGGATATAGAGATGCAGCACTTTTTATTGATCCATTTTTATAGTGTCCAATCAAGCTAAAGAAGAAATGAAACATACTTTTTTATGATAGTATTTCCCATATTACTTCTGATGTCTAATTAATCCATTATTACCTGAGTTTAGGGATAAGCAAAACATGCAAAAATCAATCATAGCCGGCAACATAAAATGTTTGCATGAGAGTCAGAAAGAAGAGGTTGATCACATAATTAAACAAATTCCAAAAGGCAAGCACTGCTCAAAAGACCAATACTGTTCATTTTAAAACAGTTCAGATGAGCAAGTACCCATCTTGCCCCATTTTTGGAGAAAATTAGGGAGTTAATAGAGAGGGTGGAAAAATTTCCTGGAAAATACATTAATTCTGGTCCTATGTGAACTAGCGTGTCTTGACATGCTTGGTAAATTTAATTCAGAAGGTAGAATTCATTTCACCTAATGTGCAATGTCAGCTGTAAGCTGGCCATTTGAGACGTTCTTTATACTCAAGGGGGGAAAAAAAAGCAATTTTAGGACATGACTGATGCGATGACTTTAAGGCATCTGCTTTCGAAGGAGATGAACTGAGCCATAGAAGTATTCATTATCTATAAATGGGACCCAGACACTAAACCAGAAGTAGACATCTCCTTTAGAAACAGGTTTCCTGTCCTTCCTGCCTCATATGAGACAAGAACATCTCATAAAGTTCCAAGGCACTGAATAAGCTCCGCTTCTGAATAGAGTATCCATAAAATAGCAAGTCGATAATGATATTAGATATATCTCAAACTGTTTTCAGAGTAGGCAAATATACTTACTCCATTTTTATGAAAGAAGTGTGACAAAATCCAGCTAGGGTGGTCATGCAGAATGTCAGTGCCAGAGGCAGAAGCAGAAGCCAAGTCTCCTGCCTCCCCATGTGCTTTTTCAGCTCAACAAACCTGCCCTTAATTTCTGTCTTCTACTTACAAGATTTAACTTTATAGCTCTAGTTAATCTATCTGAACTTTCCTGAATGTCTCCATGGGCAGTCTCTGAGGGAACATTATCTGCCTTTCCTGCTGATGTTTAGAGCTGTGAATACAATTGCGTCACCTCTTCTTTTCACCTTGGAAGGCATCACCATCTCCTACATATCTGCTTTTGGGGCCATTTGGAGAGTTGTCCCACCTACTCCTTTCAGCGGCAGAAGCTCAGCTAGAGTCTGCCAAGAACATTGACATCTACAGGGCTGGTTACATCATCAATCTCTGGTCTTCTTTTGAAACACAAAACTGGGCACTAGAGACCATCTGAAATGTAAATTTAAAAAATTTAGAAAATAAAAGAAAAAAAAAAAAAAAAAAAAGTAAAAATGACTGAATGATAAAGTTCTTTTTGGCCAAGACATAGAATGACAAGTTTCAGAAACTTTCAAAGGCTTCCCAAGGTTGCTAACTTGTAAAGCTCTGTTCACAAACATAGGATTTAGGTTAAAAAACCCTCCAGAAACAGAATGCATCATTTATCTGAAATCTATAAAGTTTCATGATTATATGAGGCCTTTGTAGTTAAGAGTCTTGACACAGATCTGAAGCAGTTCTCTGAGATGTACAGCTTCATGAGCTGAGCCAAAGAGATTCTGGGGATTTACAGGATATACCAATTTTAACAAATTCTGTTCTGCTGCATAGATATGTAAACTCCACTAAATTCAGCAGTGTTCCAACAAAGCTGGGCAGGAGATATGCACATATAGGTACGATGTTTTAATTCTGCCTCCCCAAAGCCATTTACTGATCAGAGGGGTGGGGTCAGTAGTGTCAAGAGAGGCAGCTAGTGTAGACCTCAGTGCCCAAAGATGGGGGGGATTGCAGTAGGAAAATCACAGAATTGACAGAAGGCTCTGAGTTGGAAGGGACTCACAAGGATCATCAAGGTCCAACTCTTAAGTTAATGGCCCATACAGGGATCAAATCCACAACCTTAGTGTGATTAAGACCATGCTCTGACCAACTGAGCCAATCTCAGTTAAAATGAATCCACTGGAGACTCCTACCCTCCTGGGGCAGTGGCTCTAGGCTTGCAGGGCACCCTACAGCATCTCACCTGGCACAAGGGGTCTGTGCTTGGGCAACCTTATCCACTGAGAGAGGCACTCTACTGTTTTGAGTGGGTATTGTGTGACATCTGCCACCCCCATAGTGCCCACATGCAAAGTAAGAAGAGAGGTTGGTAAGAAGAAGGAAGAATGGATTTTTAAAAAATATGCAATGAACATGAGGGGTAGGACCTGTACTTCTCAAGAAAAGGGGTTTTTCACAGATTTCTAAAGATAGGAAAAGGTTTTTGCCATGATGGTTCCAAATTAACGCAACAGAGGCAAACCAAAACATGCTCCCAATCTTTACTTTTGCATTTATAAACAAAACATAATTCAATTTATGGGTTTGTGAATTTTTCCCTTCAGATTTGTCAAGAATGTTATTACATACAGACCTGGACACTGTCAGCTCGAGTGGTTTTGTAAAACAAATAAAAAGCAACTTCAGTTCAGCATCACGTCAGTTTGAAACACATAGATACCAGTTCCAGGAGGGCTTAATTACAGCTAGGTGGTATGATGCTGAATCTAACAGATCCTTTCTTAAACCAGCTAATTGATCCTGTCAATTGTTTCTGTCTTTAAAATTGTGCTTGATTGCTGTGGAAGGAACACAAGCCTCAGTTACTCTGTTTCTATAAATAAACATTATACCTAATGTGGTAAGAAGTAAACTTGATTCTCCTGCACAGCCCAGCTCTTTTCAGAGAAACTTCACTCATTACAGATCTATAAGGACATTGCTGTTAGCTCTTACATCCTGTATAAATAATCTAATGAGTTTGAACAATTGATTTGAGCAAGCTGAGCAACAACATTCTGTTGAACTAGTTTTTCTTAATTCTTAGGTTTGATTCCCTTCCTTCCTCTTCAAAATACATGAAACACAAAAAATCAAATCGCAAAACCTGTGAAATAACACTACTTTTAAGGAAAATAAGAAAGCGTGAAGAGTGTTAGAAGCATTAAAGAGTGAAAGATGGCAAAGCTACAGCATTCCTTTTTAGCCTCTTACTAATATTTATTAAACCACTTTCAAAATATTACATCTGATGATATATGAAAATATGTATCTTCTGTGGAACTTCATGTGCAAAACCAATCCAAAAAAACTTACAGTGAGGACTTTGAAGTCTCAATTCTAAAAAATTCCAGGCTTGTTTGCCAAGATGGAAAATACATTTTGCTACTTTAACACTCATGGGGAATCACACCAATTGCTAATTCAACAGAACAGACTCTTAAGCATGTCTGATGTAATTCTCCCCTTTAAAAGTTATGATGATGACTTAACAAAATGCAAAAGCTTTTGCAAACCACACCATTCTAAAACTTAGGGTAATATCCTGGAATCTGAGGTTGAATTAGGCAGGTCACTGACTTCCATACTCGTCTGCTACCACAGTGTTAAAAAAAATGGATCACAATCTGGCTTCTCTGACAATCAGAGTAAGAAATCAAAATGTAGATTTCACCTATTTTACAAATTTTGGGAGCCATTCAAAGTTGTTTGAATAATAATTTTTTGTTGTTGTGTAGCCTAAGTCAAGTAAGAGTCACATAGCTGCAGAAGGAACCTTGGTTGAAATTAAATGTTCTAGCACACAGCTAGACAAGAGAGTGAAACACACAAGTAGTTCACATGCCAGAAAGCACGTGACCCTGAATCTTCTTTATTTTGTTCTGGAATTTTTTTATTCTTCCCTTTTCTAAGATTAAAAAAAAATATAATTAAAAAAAACCAAAAAAACTGTGTTTAAAAATGCTTCTCCAGAACTTTAACTTTGCGCACCCATACTTCTTTCAGTTTAGCCCATAGCTCTTGTTGGGGGTTGAATTTTTCCCTTTTCTTTCTGTGGATTTTTCCCATTGTTATGCAAAGTATTTGTGGCTACACCCTAGCTAGTAAGTTTCTCTCGCAGGGGGTGGGGACAGGGGGAACACCAAAGGAGGTGGGACAGGAGCTTGCTCTCTGCCTCTCTCGCTCGCCGGTGGAGTAAGAAGAAGACGGCCAGTGCTCCTACTTAGCATCTTCCCTGCCATCCCAACGCCGGGAGCCACGTTCCCTGCTGTCAGACATCGCACTGCTGCCTTCCCGCTCCATCCTGCTACCTCCGGGCACTCTGCCGAGCACCACGACCGACCCCGTGAGGGGGGATTGCTCCTCCATCCCTCTCACAGCGGGGCCGCCGCCGCCATCGCCCCGGGCCTGTTCAGGGGCGCGGGGCCTGCCCTGCCCACAGCAGCGGGAACTGAGCGCAGGGAGAGGAGCCTGCGGCCAGAAAGGGCTGGAACCGAGTTATGCTGCTCTGGTTTGGGGTCAGTTTTTATAGCTGCTGTTGTTTCTTTTGTTTGCCTTGTTAGATATATTAGTAAGAACTGTTATTCCTACCTCCCATATCTTCTGCCTGACAGCCCCTGATTCCAAAATTATAATTGGAAGGGAGGGAGTTGCACTCCATCTCAGAGAAGGGGCTCTTGCCTTTTCTTAGCAAATATCTGTCTTTGAAACCAAGACAGCTCTTTATAATGGAACTTTCATATGCTACAATTTAAATGAATTTACAGTAGAAGCTTTATCAACTTCCATATCAGGAATGTCATGACAAAATTTCCAAACAATTCATCAAAGTTTAGCATTACAAATCAGTTGAAACATTACTTGTGTGATTAGCTGAACTGTGGTCAAGGATACTGTCAGGTACAGTGCTACTCCTAAGCAGGTTTATCTGAAAATTATCAACACTATATTGAATAAGCTTGATTCCTAAATATGAATAATCAAATATAGAAACAAAAACCAATTCAGTATATAAAGACTTTTTACAGAACAGCAAACTATGTCAGGAGAAAAACAGACAAAATAATAAGCGCTAAAAATGACTGTTTATGTATTACACATACCTGCATTTGACTTTTTGAAAAGTAATGGAATGTGTGAAAAGTAGATCAGAAATTAAACTTAAGTCTGAAAAAGGTGGTGAACCTATCTGTGTCTGTCATATTAAAGTGGTAATACATCGAAATATGTAGTGTGGAAGATGGGGAGTTTCTACCCATGTCAGCCAAAGGGATCTGACCCTGCTCAGAGGAGTGCCTTAGCCACCTGCTGAAATCTGAAGTATGTTAAGGGATCACTCTACTTTTTCTTGGAGCTGATTACAGCACAAAAGTTATGTGGCCACAGAGATAAGCAGTGAGCAGCAGCAGTGAATAGCAGCTCTGTGATATCTGTAGGCCCCATATAGAAGGGAGTTCCAGGATCTCCTTTCAGAAATATTCAGGCACATTATATTCAATAGTTGCCCAAGCACAGAAGCAGTCCTAGAAGCAGAATCCAGACTCCTACTTCTGCTTTCTGTCTGGCTCCTTGAGTCTTGCATTTATAACAGAATCTGTGAGTTGCCTCTTCATGCACCATAATTTAGTGATTACAGGTCATAAGCCTGCACAATGAAGAAACGTCTGAAGTATGGTTTTCCTTTTTCAATGGAGTATTGTCTCTAGCTGGACAGTATTACATGAAAAGCAAAAAGCTGACCCACTTTGGTTTTGAAGTTTGAGTTTTTTTTTTTTTTTCATTTTGTTTTGGTTTTTTGCTTTGGTTTTGTTTTGTTTTGTTTTGTTTTTTTTTTGTTTTGTTTGGTTGTGGTTTTTGTTGTTGTTGTTGTTGTTTTTCCATAAAAATCAATGCACCAACAGGAAAAAAAAAATAAATGGAGATAAAGCTTCCAAATGGAAATACAACTGTTTACAACTCTGGTTTGTATATACAGGTCCTGGAGAGCTGCTTGAGGTCAAATAGAGACCTGGGAGTTTTCTCCATTCCTCCTCAAACTGGCTTCCGAATCCCACTCCACAACTGATGCTTAACTCATAGATGTATAAATCCTTTGTTTTCTCAACCCAAAAGCATTAATAAACATAATTATGATGAAGAAGTAAGGGCTGGTTCTATACTGTTCTGATTCTTATAATGATTATTTCATTTTATGAAGGAGAAAGGGTAGAAGTAAAGGAAGACAAGGAAATGCTGCTTCTAGTGCAAGCAGCATTTTAGAGTTAATTTGGTTTAAGAGTGTTTTATATTCTCAGACACAAAAGATGATCTAAGGAGAGCACAGTGTACAGTCAGTCTGGGATGTCTGAAGAAAGGAACCCTAAAGGGCAGACAGAAAATGCAACAGTGACCTAAGGAAGCACAAGGACTTGGCAAAGCAGCTGCCTCAGGCCAGCTCTCATTTGTGAGGGACACCACTTGGACACTGCCTCATTAGCAAGGCAATAGGAAACAGACAGAAAAAACCAACACACACACAATGATTGCAGTGAAGGAAACCCAAATTTCATGTGAAGGAAACCCAAATTTCATTTGCTACTGACCATGTATCTTCTGCTCGGCTTCAATGAGTAACTTTGGCAGTCATGGAAGCAGGAAAGGGAAGGAACATGACAATAACAATATAACAAAAGAGGAAGCAGATGCCACTCCCTCCTTTGCTGTTGATAACCAATTACAGGATTTCCATAGACTCCATGAGGCAATTAAAGAGTTATGCTTCAGTGCCCAATTAATATTCACTTGACATCATCAGTGTACCAACATCTCAGAGAAACAGCCCTGTTGTCCCAAGTCTGAAGTAATTGCATTACAACATGGCAGTTACAAAAAAAAAAAAAAAATCCCAACAACAAAAAAACACCAAAATATCAACCCAACCCCAACAAAACAAAAAACAGAACTGAAAATCAGAGCTTTCTTGATTTAGAGGGATATTTTTCCTCAATATCTTAAAAAAAATGTTGAAACACTGGGAAATATAAAGACTCTGCTTAGTAGTGGACATTAAGAATATTTCTATAATGTGTTTTGAAAACAAAACAAAAACATTTTAAGCAGCAAAAGAAAACTTCAACTGACTCACTGTAGCCTAGCTAGTCAAAACTTCCAAATATATTCTGGAGGGGAGCAAATCTGGGAGGAGCAAATCCTACATAAATCACACTATAATTCATTTAAGAATTTATTGATTTGCACTTGATTAAGAGAAGTAAATGAGACCAAATATTAGTCCATGTCCAACAAGCTTCCTCAAAAGTTACATGTAACATTTCCTCCTAATACTGGGAAATGAGACAAAAGCTCAGAGAGATAATTTGCAGGGCATTTTAGTGTGGGCAAGACAGAACAGCATCTATTCCCATCCTGTCTCACTGTGGATGAATCTCCTAACAGACAATCCCTCAGTCCCACATTCACTAAAACCTGAAGTTTAACACCCAGTATAAGAAGTTTTTTATTTATTCAAGCCACAATTAACCACTTTGGGATTCGTGACAGAGCTAGAACTGCTTATTATTTACTAATTAGTGGGCCACCAGTATTCTCAGGTTTCCTGGGTTACAGTTAGGTTATTGTTAATGCAAGACACTGCCAGGTTGCTGTTATTGCCAAGAGCAATCCTCCGTTTGAAAAAACAGCCTCTTAGTGCCTAGATCCCATTTAGCCAAGTAAGGTTGTATGAATGAGTCACCCACATGTCAGCTCAAGAGGGAAAGAACACTGATAGGTCCAACTCAGTGCAAAACTCAGACAAATTTAGGTGCTCTTTTTAGCATTTCTTTAGTATGGTTGACTTAGGGTATCTTTCAGCGGATGCTCACAGCTGAGTGCTGCAATCACAGATGTGGAGGCAGGGCTGGGTTGTGCCCCTTACCAATGCCTATTAAAACAGGGCATCAGAAATCAGAATTTTTGACCCCAAAAATTTTTCATTATGTCCTGTGAAGTGTCAGGGATTTCATATGAGCTGTGGAAGATAGCTCCTCACTGTCTCTTTCTCTCCTCTCTCTCTACTCCACTTCTATGTAGTTTAAAAGCCTGTTGCTGCAGAGCACTGTTCTGGGAATGGAGGGATACAGGTGACAGTGTGGACATTTAAATGAAAACCGAGTACTTCTTCTGTTGAAAAATGTATAAGGAAAGGATGAAGCATTTATCTCTACCTAAAGGCTGAAGGAGAAATCTTTATAAAAGCTCTCAGTAACATCATGTTGCAGGGCCATTACTAAATCCATGAGAGAGCTAAGATTTCAGTTCATCATTTCTAGCACCCAATGTATTTGGATAGTCTATGAGAAGTCTGAGCATGGTAGAGAAAATGAAGACTTAAGAAAGTTCTCCATGTATTTCCAAAAGGAAAAAAAGACTATATTCTTGGCTCTCTCATTATGGATTTGTTTGTAAAGCACAAGACCTATGCAGGAAAAGATAAAAAACAACTTTACCTGGCAACCTTTCTAGTAAGGCACTGTGGTGGATCCTGTGTTGTACACAAAAATGTTACACAGCAGCTGATATTTTTGTTGTGTAGTTTAACAAAGATAAAAAACCAAACAATTCCAGGAACCAAAAAAAAAAAAAGCACAGAATGTAGACACAGAGGACTGATCGAGGAAGGAACCAAGCACCTAAGTCCTTGCATGTCATTTACTATGCATTCAAGATAACCACCCTCTCTCCTCAGTGCTTACAGGTTTTCAGAGTAAGTCACCAAGTTAGCTTCTGAAGGAGCAGGTGAAAGACGTAAACTTTCCCTTTCATAGAGATGGGAAGCTAAGGAGATTTTGGAGAAAACATTTAAGACACATTTTCTTTCTACTTTTTTGAATTCTAAGAAAATGAGAAGTAGGGGAGAATTGTATGTAATGGGGGAAGGGAAAACACAAAACATTTTTCAAGTAGCATGTCTTCTCTGGAAATGGGAAAGGGAAGAAATTTCCTGGGAGTTTTAGCTTATTTAAATTGGGTGCTGGTTTTGTCTGGTTATTTTTCTTCATAGCAGGTAGGGTTGGGCTATGGTTTGGATTTGTGCTGAAAACAGGGATGATGACACAAGGGTGCTTTTCTTTGTGCCGAGCAGTGCTTACACAGAGTCAACGCCTTTTTTTGCCTCACGTTCCACCCTGTCAGCAGTGAGGTTGGGAGGGGACACAGCCAGGACAGCTGACATCAAGTGACCCAAGGGATACTCCAGACCATGTGGTATCATGCTTAATATATGAAGCTGGGGGAATAAGAAGGGAAGGGAATACATTTGAGGTGGTAGAGTTTGTCTTCCCAAGCCACTTTTATGCATGATAGAGCCTTGTTTTCCTGGGAATGACTGAACACCTTTGTGCCCATGGGAAAAGGGGTTTTGCTTTGCTTTTGCTGTAACTGTTAAAGTGTCTTAAGTTTTCTCACTCTTACTCTTCTGATTCTCTACCCCATTCTGCTGGCAGGGGACTGAGCAAGTTGTTGCATGGGGCTTGGTTGGTGGCTGGGGTTAAACCATAATTGTCTTTGGTTTCAAGGGATTGATTAACATGAGGCTCAGAATTTACCTCACTCATAGTTATTTGAAGATACTTATATTCAGGTAAACATTCAGATGATTTGTTGATTTTGTTTTTTTTTTTAGGGCTTTTTCCATAACACTGAGTTTCCAGATTTTTTCACTTTTTTCCTTTTCACGAAGGAAGAATTCTAAGCCAAGTTATTCTTCCTTGAAGAATAGCTGAAGAGCAAGAGGAGGAACAAACTGACAGCATTTCTCTGTGCTCATCTTCCTTTATTATCTCTTGGGGCCCTGTTTTCTATAGTATCTTCCATTTTGCTTTTTGGGGAACACTCTGAGTTTTCAAAAGAATCATTGATTATGACTACAGTTCCAGAGTTTGGTCAGAAAAGCAATGCAAGTATGAATCTTGATTTTAGGCTGAATTTCCTAACCTTTGTGAGGTAGTTCTGGGTGATGACAATGCAACAACTCATAAAAAACTCTTCAATATCTTGCTACTTTCAACTTCTAAGCAGAAAGTTGAAAAAGGTTGAAGTTAGTGACTTTCTAAGTTTTT